>UESW01003219.1:17164-75858 GCA_900491605.1 Calamus simplicifolius | reverse complement strand
GGGGTATGAAACGCGGGCCGCGCCTTGAGAATCTTTGGCACGGTGAGGGGCTAAGGTGCCCCGACCTACCGAGGCTGACTTATCTTTGGCGGGTATCGCACAGCGAGCAAAAATCAGGGCTAGCCTTAGCCACGTACACGATTATTGACACATAGTGATTTTACCCCTCAACAGGAGTGATTCATCCATGGTCCCCAATGATCTGGGCAGAGATGGTGGTAGAAACATTGCTTTCGAATATTAATCTTAATTTATAATTTAAGACCAAAACACTCCTCATTATATAAAAAAAGTTTCTCAATATTATTTTTTATATTAATATAATAGAATTTACTATCATAAGATTATATTGTAATAATATAATCTTATTATACTATAATATAGTATAATATTTTGCAATATTATAATATTTTAAAATATAATAGAATTATAATTATAATATTATAATCATTTTTTACTATAATATTATATCATAAATTAAAAATAAAATTATTATAATAATAAAATAAATTGTATAATGCTTTTGGCTTTTTACCGGTAGTGACATAAATAATCCCAACTCTCATACACTGTATAAGAGTATAAAGGCTAATAGTAAGAGTATTGTATTGTGGGTTAGAGGGTAGAGATTAAGGTTTTTATTAAAAAAAAAGTATAAGGCTGAACCCTAATAATAATATATAATAATAATAAATTATTATGATACTTGCAAAATATATTGGGGGGAATTATTCTTTAGAGCTTCTTTAGAAGATGTATTTTAAGAGAAAAGGAGATGAAAGTAAATGGGGAGTTTTGGAATATTTTTATTCGTAATTCTTTTAATTAAGTGGAAAAACAAAAAATTTAGTAGGGCTCTTCGTACCTTTTATTTTTAACCCTCAAATTGGGAGGTTTGCGGGTGTTTAACCTTTCCCTCCTACATTTTATGGAACCTCCAAACACTTATAGGTTCCAACCCTACCTCCTTTAATCTTTGTTTCTTGTATTTTTTTATTTTTAAAAAATTTTTCTTCACTCTCCTCTCAAACTTCTAAACATATATATATAGTGTCAACATAAAGAAAGAATAACTAATTAAAAATAATTTTAGTATTTAATGATCTTTAATAATTGATATATATTAAAATCAATATGATGATCTTAAATTATCAAGAATTAGATCTTCTTTTTGTTAACTCTGGACCGATTCTGGTGAGTGGTTTTTGTCCGCACCTACCCTTTGTGGCTCAACCGTTCCTTCATTATTATTAGCATCATTAACGCTTGTGAAGAATGCATATGCGAGCTGGAGGGAGGGTGGTTGCCCATAAAGTCGCAATATATAGAGACAAGACCTCACATATTTTGAGCTATGGGAGCCCTACTTAACATGTCCAAGCGAAGGGAGATTAGTTGCTTTTCTCTTGGGCTGCCTGGATGCTCCAGGAACTTCGTTAAAAATGAATGCGATCTCTCGTTTCTATGTCCAAAGAGTTTAAAAAAGTTTGGCTTCTACTATATGGCTTATTTAAGAAGATATATAGCAACAATAACGGATGCAGATAATTACTTCTAAAAAGTTTACATGTAATGACATGCCATCTTTATGGAGCCTTTCGGTGGATAATTTAAATCTTAATTAATTGGTAGTAGATGAGTTTAAGTTATAACTTTTCAAATCATTTCTTTTTCATTTGAGGTGAAAACCATTACCGAAGGGTATCACAGCCTATGGCTAAGAACAGACATGCCATTGGTGCCTTTCTCCTATTCAGAGCAGTACCATCCACCTAAACATGGGAAAGAGAAGACGTGCGTGCTAATGGTTAATAGCTCAAGTGCTAAGGTCCTAGCTTTTGAACTTAACTAATCATGGATCAGCCCGGCCCATTTAACTCCACCTACCATGCCCGGACATGGCCGCAAAGATTTCTGATCCCAAAAATACTTGAATTGCAGTGCAAGAATGATAAAACAAAACCTATCAAACTGCATCAACTACAGGATATAGACAAAGATATAAACCCCCTGCATTCTTTCAGTTTCCTCATACCTCAAACCCAATGATGAAACAGCTCATGATGAAGCTCCCTAACTCTCTCTTTCCCTTGCTATGTGTGCTTATCTTGTTTGGTAATTCCGATAGTTCTATTTTACTTTACTGATATTCTTCTAATTTTCTTTGCTAGTTTTCATGTACTCTGCTTATTTCAATGAAATGTTACTAGCAGTTCTTTTTATATCTTCTAGTATTAAATCTATAACCTCAAATGCTGTTTAATATAAGACAGTGGGGTTACATTTTATTGGGCTTTCTGTTGCTTTAAAAACCGTGTGAGCGATTCCCTGGTTCTTCCTCGGTGATTTGCTTTAAGATTTGTGCTCCGGCTTTCTCCCTCCTCGTTCTCGGCGATCTGCGTCGATTGTCAGAGCGCTTCTCCTCCGGCTTTCGTCTTGCCTCCCTCCGTCTTCCTATGGCTTCCGATTCGGCTGCGGAGGTTCGGCTTAACGGGAGGAAAGCTCAGGTTTCTGGCTTTCATTGGGTTTCTTCGTCTCCCTCTCCGTCGGAGGTGGCGAAGCTGGAGTCCAAATTCCCGGATGTAGTCCGGGTCTCGGTGCCGGTTCTGCAAGAGGCGGTGGCGGGGTGGCAGCAATGTGCTGTATTGGCCCGTTCCTTCTCTAAATGGGTGCCGGCTGAAGCCTTTATCCGGGAGTTCAGGCGTGCTGGCATCTCTGGAGTCATCGTCCCGGTGTCCCTGGCGTTTCGTTGTCACATTTTCCGATTCGAAGACCCGGAGGCAGTCGATCTGGTCCTCGCTCGTCCGTGGGTGATCAACGGACAGATCATTGGAACTGAAGCATGGCGGCAGGAATTCTTTCCGGCTGAGAATTCCATCTCCTCCGCGCTTGTTTGGATAAGGATGCCTAGTCTTCCTATGGAGTTCTGGAAGGAGGAAATCCTTAGAGCCATCTCGGAGCAAGCAGGGTCCTTCTGCTTCGTGGATGCTGCCACTGCGTCAGGGACCAGGGGAGGTTTCGCTCGGGTGGCAGTTCGTGTCGATTTGAGCTGCCCCCTCCGGCCTGGGACCAGAGTACAGGGGTTGCATGGTCCTTTCTGGCAGCCGTTTGTATACGAATCCTTGGAGGGCTTCTGTCCGTCTTGTGGTTCTTTGCATCTGGAGGGTCGGTGCGGGCTTGAGGACATGGCTGAGGCGGAGGTTTCTGACAGGAGCTTTGTTTTTGGGCCGTGGATGGCTGCAGTCCGTCAACGGAGGAAAGCAGAGGTCCCCCTGGCTAAGCCTCCTTCGTCGGCCTCTGTTCCCTGTGCTGCTCCTCAGCCAGGTTCATTGTCTTCGAATCAGATGGATGGCTGGAGGTCTCCGACGAAGGTGGGTCGAAGACGGCTCCCTGTAGCAGTGAAGTTTGTATCAGGTTCCAAAGTGATGGGAGGGGAGAAGGATTGCCCTGTTCCTGGTGCTGTGACTCATGGATCGATCGACTCTGCCAACCGGAAGCTGGTGCCGGCTAAGGAGCTTGGGGAGATCGATTCTGAGAGTCAGTCTTTGGTGCCTGTGCCGGTTTTCCAGCAGCGTGCCAGTTCCAAATGCTCAGTTAAGGGGAAGCTCAAAGGTGTTGTGGCTGAAGGATCGTTTGATTCTGTTAATAGGAAGGTGATGTTGGCTAAGGAGGATGGGGAGAAAGTTTCAGATAGGCAATCTATGGTACCTGTGCCAGTTTTCCTGGAGCGTGCCGTTTCCAAAAGATCAGTTAAGGGGAAGCTGATTGTTGATCAAATTGGGATCTCTGAATCTGCTAATGCCCAATCCCTGGTCTCAGCTAATCCCTTTGCCTCTTTGGCTCTGGCTCCACTTGGTGATGGCCAGGAGGTGAATAGGGTTAGGGGTTCAGCGCCCCTCAAGCGGGCGAGACCTGTCGAGTGCCTGCCCCCCAGATCTATTTCCAAATCTGATAAGATAAAAGGGAAAGGCAAGGGTAATCTGGCCAATTGCAGATTGGACATCATCCCTTCCTCGCGTAATCTGCCCCAGTCCCTATGTTGCATGGAATCAGTACAGGAGATGAAAATGGGTAACCCAGATGGGCCTGTAGATCAGGAGTGTCAGGCTACTTCTGTCGATCTCATGGGTCAGGGTTTAGGAGACATTGATGCTGATTCAGCAGTTCTGCAGGACTGCTCTTTTAAGAATAATGATAGTGTGATGGAAGAGGACCAGGAGGTGGTCCCAGTTATCTCCAGTTAATTAATGAAGATCTTAATTTGGAATGTCAGAGGTGCTAATAAGCCCTCATTTCGTTCCTCTTTTGGTAGATTGATTCAGTTACACAATTTTGATATTTGTGTCCTTTTAGAAACCAGGTTGTCTGGAGACAGTTTGGTGCGGTTTCGGAGGCAGATTGTCCGGTCCTGGTCTTCATATGCGGTGGAGGCTGTTGGGCTGTCTGGTGGCATTTTGGCTATTTGGCGCGACTCTGCCATCGCGATTGACGCTTTTCATCAGAGTAATCAGCATATTGGTCTCCTTGTCTCTGATGGGACTTCTGACCCCTGGCTCTTAACGGCGGTCTATGCAAGCACAGACTACCGGGAGCGACGGGTTCTTTGGTCCGAGCTATCCGCTCTCCTTGATCAAGGGATTCCTTCTATTATTGCTGGTGACTTCAACTGCATTACTGAGGCTAGTGAGAAGCGAGGGGGCAGGCCAGTCTCAAACTCTGCTGATATTAATGAATTTAGAACTTTCATTGGATCTAAGGGGCTGATGGATTTGGGGTATTCGGGGCCCCAATTTACTTGGTGTAATAATCGGCAGGGGACAGCTCGTGTTTGGGAGAGAATTGATAGAGCTCTGGCTACTGCTCAGTGGCTCCATAAATTCCCTGCTGTCACCGTCACTCACCTTCCTAGGATCGCCTCGGATCACTGTCCTATTCTGATTTCCCTGGAGGCCAATCTTCAGCAGAGGAAACAGTTTAAATTTGAACGGTTTTGGACGGTCCATTCTGCTGCTCGGGCCATCATTTCTCAGATCTGGCACCTTCCTATCAGGGGTAATGCTGTCTACCGGATATCTCGCCGCCTTATGTTGGCCAGTCGCAGACTTTCCAGATGGAATAGGCTGGAGGTTGGGGATCTGGATAGGCAAGTGGAGCAGGCTGAAGCCATTATATGTGCCATTCAGTCGAAGGAGGACCAGGATGGTCTTCTCTTGGACTCTGATCTCTTTCTATTGCGAGAGAACCTTGCTCGTCATCATTCCCTTCTTCGTCAGCAGGAGTTATATTGGAGGCAGAGATCCAGGGTTCAGTGGATCCGTGAAGGGGATCGGAATACCAGATTTTTCCACCAGGCTACTTTGAGGCGGAGGGCTGTTAATAGGATTCGGAGGCTGGTTGATGCTGAGGGGCACCATCAGGAGGATATTCATTCTATCCGGTCTCAGCTTCTTCATTTCTTCCAATCCAGATGGTCTGATTCTTCGGGTGAAGGTGGTCCGGTTACTCAGATTTCTGACTCCAGGAAGGTGTCCTCTTTGGATAACTCCATGCTTGTCAGGCCTATTTTTGAGGAGGAGGTTCGCCGGGCTCTCTGGGAGCTTGGTCAGGATAAGGCTCCTGGGCCGGATGGGTTTCCGCCCTTCTATTTTTTTTAGCCATTATTGGGATATTGTGGGGCAGGAGATCGTTGTTCTGACTTTGTGGATCTAGAGAGGCGGGTCCGTCAGCGTATCGAGGGTTGGCATGTCACAGATCTATCTATGATGGCCCGTCTCACTATTATTCGGTCGGTCCTTTCTTCTCTTCCGCTCTATATGCTGTCGAATGTGGCCATTCCGACTACCTGTTTGAGGAGGATTGAGAGACTTTTTATGGGCTTCTATGCAAGACGGGCATGGTATACATCTCTTATCGTGGGACATGATCTGTAGGCCTATTCAGGAAGGGGGTCTTGGGATTCAATCCCTGATGGTTAGGCGACAAGCTTTGTTGGCTAGACATGCTTCTCGCTTTCTTATGGAGCCGCACTGCCTCTGGAGCTCTGTGATGCGTGCGAGATATGGTGATTGGAAGTCAGGGGAGCTCATATTGCCGCCCAGGGGATGTTCCTTCTTTTGGAAGGAGGTGTGTCAGGTTGGTGACTATATCATGCAGAATGTCTCTTGGATGGTTGGTGATGGCCATTCTATTGATGCTATTCAGGAATCGTGGATTTCTGAGATTCCTCTGTCTCGGTGGCCATCATTTATCAGCTCTGATATTCCCTCTGACTTGAGGGTTAAGGATTTGATCTCATCAGATCCCCCCTCTTGGAATATCCAAATGGTGACCCGCCTTTTTGGTGATGAACTTTCTCAGCGGATCCTTTCTATTCCTATTGTCTCGGGCCCCTCGGGTGATGTGAGATTATGGCAGAGATCCTCCCTCTCTAGGGCTCCTTTCAGGGATCTTATGGAGATCTTTCGGTCTCAGCCTCAGGAATCCAAGGATGCTGCGTGGATATGGTCGCTTCCTACTCTTCCTAGGGTTCAGCTCTTTATCTGGAAGCTTCTTTGGGACTGCTTACCGACGTGTGCTCTGCTCTCTCGTAGGGGCCTGTCTATTCAGCCGACATGTCCCCTCTGTGGTTTGGAGGATGAGTCTACTGACCATGCTATCTTCAAGTGCCCAAGAGCTAGTGGGATTTGGCATCAGATGGGGTATGGCTATAGAGTGGATGAGTATGGCTCCCCTCGTTCTATCTTTTTCCAGGATCTTCGGAAGGCTCCTCAGCATATTCGTGGTCTTTGGGCGGTGACGGCTTACCAGATTTGGCTATCGAGAAATCAGATTATTTTCTCGGAGGACTGTATTTCTTCACATCAGATTGTGAGGAGGATCAGATCTGTGGCTGCGGACTGTGCCCGTGCTATTCATTCTGTTGGTTATGACATCTCTGGCCTCTGGGGTTCCCCTGCTGCTCCGGCAGCGAACCGGCGTACGGTTTTCATTTCTTGGGAGCCCCCCCTCCAGGGTATGTCAAAATCAACTTTGATGGGAGTGTCCGTGGCAGACTAGCCGGTTCGGCTTTCATCATTCGTGGGCCTCAGGGTGACATGTTGGCGGCTGGTGGATTCGGCACTCTGGACTCCTCTGTCCCTATGTCCGAGCTTTATGCTGCTTGGGCTGGTATTTCTTATGCTTCCCAGACTCTTCGAGCTCAGAGGCTTGTGATTGAGGGAGACTCTATGACTGTTATACAGTGGATGCGGAAGGAGAGTGTTCCTGATGTTTCCACTAATCCGATCCTCAGGGACATTTGGACTATGCTTCAGCAGGTGGATACTGCCCAGATCCGTCATGTCTTTCGCGAAGCCAACACGGCTGCTGACTGGGCAGCGGCGGTCGTGGCTCAGCATGCAGGTATGGAGGGTGGGTGATCCTTGCCCCCCTGTACTGTTGCAAATTTTACATTCTGATGTATCTGGGTTGATTCGCACTAGACTAGTATGATTGCCCGTCTCTTCCAAAAAAAATATATATATATATATATATAAGACAGAGAAGATACTCGAGAAGAACAAAGGCGCCAATGACCACTGGACTAGGTTCAAACCAAGTTGACAATGGCTCCAGAATCACATACTCCTCCAATATGCCACCCCTTTTAATGAATCTATATTTAATACAGAACACTACAGTGAAACTAAACACATGACCACCTCAACATAGGATGGCAGACTTTCAGCAAACCAGTTGGTATCTAGAAGCTAAATTGAAATTATTTGATCTCAACATTTGTCATTTTCTAAGTTGGTTGGTCGGGGGCGATGGTCGGGCTCCCACTCCCGACTGCTGCAGTGGCCTCAAACAGGTCTTGGCCAGGAGCTTCAAGTAGTGCGTCTGCGTGCTGATCAAAGACCGAAACGAGCCGGAGCTTGGGATCAAGATCAACGTCAGTATGCATGGTGTTTGTTATACATGGCTTTGTGCACGAGGACGAGGGTTCGTTCGTGGCCTTGCGTTTTACTTCTCGCGTGTTTTGCCACGTGGAATAGACGACTGACCCGCCGAGAATGAGATTCCAACAGCTGGTCCACGAATCACGCAATTAAATTCGGATTTCAAAATAGAAATAAATGAGATAAAAGAATATGAAAGGATAAAAAATTTATGGGTAATTATCCACCGGAGAATCCCAGCAACCCAATCTCCCCATCAAGGCGTTTATATTATATTAATTTTATTAAAATCTGATATATTGTTGATCCGTTGAATTACTAACATGGTATGAAAGCCTGAAGCTTTCCATATCACTTCATTTTCCGTCCTCTGTTTCTATCTACGCCGGTACCTATCTTCCAACAGCCTTAATTAGAAGTCTACTATGAACGTGATTGCTTCTGAAATCTACCAGCCGATATTGTATGTTATCTAAAATAAGTATTATTAATTAATTTATTATCTAAAATAATTCAATTAAGAACCAATGAATTTCTTCCTGAGTGGTCATTACGTATTAAATTAGGTAATTATCCACCGGAGAATCCAGCAACCCAATCTCCTCTGCCATCACGTATCATCAACGTTAAAATCTGGCGTTTATATTATATTAATTTTATTAAAATCTGATATATTATTGGTCCGTTAAATTACTTCCTCTTTAAGTCTACCAGCCGATATAGTATATTATTTAATTAAGAACCAATGAAATATTCTTTCCATATATGAGTGGATTGACATTGCAATATAACCAGAGTATATATTCCTTCGCTTGCTTCTAAGATTCCCCTGCCATCACGTATCTAGACTTTCCTGCTTATTATTGGTAAATAGAAAGCAATTTTTATGTGGCAATGAAATCTAGCAAGAAGACATGGATTATAATTAAGGCGTAACCAAACAGTTATCCAATATAGTTAATTTTCAAAATAGAAATAAATGAGATAAAAAGAATATGAAAGGATAAAAAATTTATGGGCGGTGGTAAAACAACGGACGCTGGTCAATCCCCTGTCATCACGTATTAAATTATATTATCTACCGGAGAATCCTAGCAACCCAATCTCCCCTGTCATCACGTTAAATTACTTCCTCCATTGGCTTTCTATATCACTTCATTCTCCTTCTTTAAGTCTACCAGCCGATATGGTATGTTATCTAAAATAAGTATTATTAATTAAATTATCTAATATTATTCAATTAAGAACCAATGAAATATTCCTTCCATATATGAGTGGGATTGACATTATAATATAACCAAAATTGGAGTATGTTTCAAAGCTTATTCCAATCAAAGATCGAGGATGGTATGTAGACCATTATGGGACAGGCTTCCAAGATTCCCTTGCCATCACGTATCCAGACTTTCCCAAAACTAGCCTATTATTTGTTATACCAAACATGACCCGTATATACCAAATATTATAACATTATAATTTATAAATAGTCCAATTATCGCAATACACAACCCAAAAATCTGGATCCAAAACTCTTTCGCAGAGAGATCATGGAGGCATCGTCGATAGCGATCATGGAGGCATCGTCGACGGCAATCATGGACGAGATTATCGTCCGCTTGGTCCTAGCGCTGATGCTTTTCGTGGGGATGTACCGGGCCATCATCATCCTCATGAGGATGCTTTTCGTGGGAGTATACAGAGCCATCATCATCGTCAAACTCTTGAAGAAGCGTCCCGAGAGGCGGTGGAAGCCCATGCTTGAGAAAGAAGCAATGGATCGAGTGAACGCTGTGTTGCAGAGAAAGCTCAAAGAAGTCGAATCAAGGATTGGAAGGCTACTGGAGCACCCTCCGTCGACGTACATCCACGACGACGACGAAAGGAAGGTCACTGCTCGAAAGATTGATTTCATCAAGAATCTGCTTACGGCCGAGATGAATTCACGCTCTCCGCACAGGCCGGAGAACTTGATTCACATAGCCACGAGGCTGTCCATCCTTCAGAAGTCCTTTGTCGAATGGGCGAGTCCTACCAGCAAGTTGGATGAGACCTTTGCCAACGGGGTGGAATCAGCAGACAACGATGGGGCCATCGACAAGTGTCCTGATACGTCGGCCTCGGGCTCATGCACTAAATCTAAAGCAGAAGCAATGAAGCATGAGAAGAGGGTCAGGAAACGTGTTTTTACAGCTGAAGAGAAGGGAAAACGGAAGGTAATGGAAGATGAGAAAGAAGCAACGAAGCATGATACGTCGGCCTCGGGCTCAGGCACTAAATCTAAAGTAGAAGCAATGAAAGAAGAGACTGGGGAGGGTACGGTGGAGGTAAACGAGGACGAGAAAGAGGGTATAGAGAAGAAAGAAGAGGTAATTGGTGAGAAGAAGACAGTTGGGGAAGTAGAGAGAACTGAAGAGAAAGCAGGGGAGAGTAAAGACGAGATAATTGGTGAGAAGAAGCCGGGACAATGCCGTGGGGTGAGGAGCTGCATGGCCATGGGCTGCGCAGCAATAGCAGGATTCACGAGTGCATTGATTTTAGTGGCACTCGCAAATATCGCTTACGTGGGGAAGGGGAAGACGGTTTACCTTGTCCCAACCTGAGATGAGATGGATGCCTTTCTTTTTTTTATTTTTAATCGAATGAATCTTTCTTAATTTTTTAGTTTAGTTTCATTATGTACAAGTTTAAAGATATATGTTGACTGAGTCGTCTGAAAATAAAATCGTTTACTTTTGTGAAAATGTTGCCTGGATTTCCTGCACACTAGCCTGCATGCTGACAGAGGTAAGTCACCTACTAATATATATCTTCCCACTAATTTATTCACCATGACAAAACAATCACAATTGCTCACCCTATCAATGCTACTAGATGAATGAATCAATGGTCTGAAGAAAGCCAAATTGATATCAAAGTGATAAATGAGAATAAAATCGTTTACTTTTGATGAATTCAACGTTGATGATCAATGCATGCTTCTCATGATGGCTATGGTCAGATTTAGATCTCATTCATTGTTATTTGAAACTAATACCAAATAACCTTCTTTTTTTCTTTCTTTCAGGTGGCCTTGTGAATGGACAGATGGAGGCATTCTACATCGTTAACAAGTGCCCCTTCCCAATATGGCCGGCGGCTGCCCTTAACGCCGGCCATCCTGTGATTGCTGAGGGTGGCTTCTTCCTTCCATCCGGACAAACCAAGCGAGTCCAAGCACCACCCACATGGAATGGGCGATTCTGGGCCAGAAGAAATGTGCTGGAAAAAAGAAAGACAATCGAGAGCATCCGCGCTCTCCGTCGCCATGGAATCTTTTGGTAACCATATTTTTTTATCCAGAGAACAGAGGAAGATGCAAAAATCTCAATAAGAGAAGTATTTATGTTTATTTTCAGACGACTCAGTCAACATATATCGTTAAACTTGTACATAATGAAACTAAACCAAAAAATTAAGAAAGATTCATTCGATTAAAAAAAAAAAGAAAGGCATCCATCTCATCTCAGGTTGGGACAAGGTAAACCATCTTCCCCTTCCCCACGTAAGCGATATTTGCGAGTGCCACTAAAATCAATGCACTCGTGAATCCTGCTATTGCTGCGCAGCCCATGGACATGCAGCTCCTCACCCCACGGCATTGTCCCGGCTTCTTCTCACCAATTATCTCGTCTTTACTCTCCCCTGCTTTCTCTTCAGTTCTCTCTACTTCCCCAACTGTCTTCTTCTCACCAATTACCTCTTCTTTCTTCTCTATACCCTCTTTCTCGTCCTCGTTTCCTCGTTTACCTCCACCGTACCCTCCCCAGTCTCTTCTTTCATTGCTTCTACTTTAGATTTAGTGCCTGAGCCCGAGGCCGACGTATCATGCTTCGTTGCTTCTTTCTCATCTTCCATCACCTTCCGTTTTCCCTTCTCTTCAGCTGTAAAAACACGTTTCCTGTCCCTCTTCTCATGCTTCGTTGCTTCTGCTTTAGATTTAGTGCATAAGCCCGAGGCCGACGTATCAGGACACTTGTCGATGGCCCCATCGTTGTCCGCTGATTCCACCCCGTTGGCAAAGGTCTCATCCAACTTGCTGGTAGGACTCGCCCATTCGACAAAGGACTTCTGAAGGATGGACAGCCTCGTGGCTATGTGAATCAAGTTCTTCGGCCTGTGCGGAGAGTGTGAATTCATCTCGGCCGTAAGCAGATTCTTGATGAAATCAATCTTTCGAGCAGTCCGGTACAAACTGACCTTCCTTTCGTCGTCGTCGTCGTCGTGGATGTACGTCGACGGAGGGTGCTCCAGTAGCCTTCCAATCCCTGATTCGACTTCTTTGAGCTTTCTCTGCAACACAGCGTTCACTCGATCCATTGCTTCTTTCTCAAGCATGGGCTTCCACCGCCTCTCGGGACGCTTCTTCAAGAGTTTGACGATGATGATGGCCTTGTACACTCCCATGAAAAGCATCCTCATGAGGATGATGATGGCCCGGTACATCCCCACGAAAAGCATCAGCGCTAGGACCAAGCGGACGATAATCTCGTCCATGATCGCCGTCGACGATGCCTCCATGATCTCTCTGCGAAAGAGTTTTGGATCCAGATTTTTGGGTTGTGTATTGCGATAATTGGATTATTTATAAATTATAATGTTATAATATTTGGTATATACGGGTCATGTTTGGTATAACAAATAATAGGCTATTTATGGGAAAGTCTGGATACGTGATGGCAAGGGAATCTTGGAAGCCTGTCCCATAATGGTCTACATACACTACAAGAAAATATCAAAATAGTGACAAAAATTAGTGATAAAAATTTTTGTCACTAAATTGTGACAGATTAGTAACAAAATAGTGACGAAAAATTAAAATTAGTGATGGATTAGTTTTTTCGTTACTAAACCGTCACTAAATTAGTGACGAACTGTCACATCCGTCACTAATTTAGTGACGGATCGCCCTTCCATCACTAATCCATCACAAATTAGTGACGGAAGAGCAATCCATCACTAAATTAGTGACGGATTAATAACAAATTTTTCTTCCATCACTAATCCGTCACAAATTAGTGACGGATGGGGCAATCCGTCACTAATTTTTTGACGGATGGGGCAATCCATCACTAACTTAGTGACAGATTGCCCTTTCGTCACTAATCCGTCATAAATTAGTGATGGAAAAGCAATCATCACTAATTAGTGACGGATTGTCTTCCATCACTAATCCATCACAAATTAGTGATGGATGAAAAATCCGTCACTAAATTAGTGACGGATTGCCTTCCGTCACTAATTCGTCACAAATTAGTGACGGATGGGGCAATCCGTCACTAACTTAGTGATGGATTGCCCTTTCGTCACTAATCCGTCACAAACTAGTAATGGAAAAGCAATCATCACTAATTAGTGATGGATTATCTTCCATCACTAATCCGTCACAAATTAGTGATGGATGGGTAATCCGTCACTAAATTAGTGACGGATTGCCTTCCGTCACTAATCCGTCACAAATTAGTGATGGATGGGGCAATCCATCACTAATTTTGTGATGGATGGGGAAATCCATCACTAACTTAGTGACGGATTGCCTTTTCGTCACTAATCCATCACAAATTAGTGATGGAAAAGCAATCGTCACTAATTAGTGACGGATTGTCTTCCGTCACTAATCCATCACAAATTAGTGATGGATGAGAAATCCGTCACTAAATTAGTGACGGATTGCCTTCCGTCACTAATCCGTCATAAATTAGTGACGGATGGGGCAATCCGTCACTAATTTTGTGACGGATTGCCCTTTCGTCACTAATCCGTCACAAATTAGTGATGGAAAAGCAATCGTCACTAATTAGTGACGGATTGTCTTCCATCACTAATCCATCACAAATTAGTGATGGATGGGAAATCCATCACAAATTAGTGATGAATGTGGCAATCCATCACTAAATTAGTGACGGATTATCCTATCCGTCACTAATCTATCGCAAATTAGTGACGGAAGATTAATCCATCACTAAATTAGTAACGAATTAGTGACGGATTGTCTATCTAAATTTATACTCTAATTTTTTTAAAAAAAATTGTAACAAAAAAAGCCGCATCCGCATGTGCCAGTTACGTGCGCTGCCTTCCATGCGCGTCCTAGCCATGTGTCTGCCTTCCGGCGCATGCCATGCTCATCTGCTTCTCGACCTACACGCACGCTTGCCATGGCCCATGTGCATTTGCACCAATCGGTCTCTCTTCGGTGGCACAACATTGCCTGTGTCCGATGCCCTTTGCGCCGTGTCTGTGCGTGCCCAGTACCGTATGTGCGCATGCACGCGCTTGTGCATGACTGCATTTGATTGCATATGCATCCCTAATTTAGTGACAAATTGTGCTTTCATCACTAATCCGTCACAAAATTAGTGATAAAAAAAGTATTCCGTCACTAATTTAGTTAATCGATCCTGCCATAATTAATCCATCCTGTGCTCCGTCCCCTCCCCCCCCCCCCCCCCAATGCCCTAATTAATCGATCCTGTGCCCAAGCTCCGTCTCCCCCCCCATCCAACGTTCTGCGTTCTGGGTCGTGTGCACCCACCCCCCTCCCCTCTGATCGATCCTCCTCCAAGCTCCGTCCCCCCCTCCTCTGATCCAGATCCAGTGCCCAAGCTCCGTCCCCCCCCCTCCCCCGGCATTCTGCGTACTGTATCGTGCCCCTCCCTCCCCCGCCACGTTCAAGCTCCGTCCCCCCCACCCCCCGGCGTTCTGATCCAGTGCCTTAACGAAGCTTGGATTTTGCGGCTGCGTTTCCCAACTCGCTTCCGACTTCCGGCATTAAGCAAAGGATCAAAAACAGAGGAGAGCCGGCGATTGCCATGTCGTTGGAGATCATCTTCGTCCTCGTCATCCTTGAGATTCTCCGACGACTCTTCTACGGCGACGGTGCCCTCCCGGACGTGGAAAGCTCCGACTCTGACGCAAGCTTCATCGTCGCCGCCAGGTCCCCGAATCCTGCATCCCTCTTTCGCCCTCTTCGAAACCCTAACCCTATCGTAGCCGAATGGCTCATTCGATCTGTCATTACTTCCAGGCTGGAGAAGCTCCATGGTGGGAAGGCATTCGTTGGGCTCCGAATTCCCGATCCCGACTCCGGCTTCCGGCAGCACATTGATGTAGTTCTCGTCACCAAAAGGTTGGTTCCTGCTTTTTGTTGCTATTTATAACTTCTAATTTCTTTGGTGGAGGGAGGGAAGAGGCTAAATTTATTGTTGCAGGGAAGTGATGGTGGTGGCAGTGAGAAACTTTTCTGGGTTTGTGGAGGTTGAGAAGGACGGAAGCTGGGTTTGTACTGGTGACAAGAAGCATAATAAGCTAGAGACATATCCAGATCCTGTATGCATTCTCATTTCCTGAACTTGTGCCTCATCTCGTGCATTTGATTCTTATAGATAAATAGGTCTTTGGCAGGTCTGTAGATGGAATTTAACTATTTTTATCTCACCCTCAGGTTTCAGCATGTAGTACAATTTCTTTGACAATGAGGTTTCATTTTGAAAAGGAACTTCTATATTTCTTTTTCTGTATCATGCATTTCTAGGATCTTTTGGTAAATGTCTTGTTTGAAACTATTAGACCATGAAAACTAATATGAAATTTTTAACTGTTGAGATATTCTCATTGTAAAGTATTTTTATTCTGTTTTGTAGACTAACATGCTTGAAGGTGGAGGTAAAACTCTCATATTGAACCCTATTGAAATGGAGCAGCTTGGGTTTAAAATTATATGCTACCCACTGTCCTTAATCGGAGTGTCAATCCAAGCAATGGAGGTTTGTCTCTTTTGATCTATGCATAACTTTTTGTTCTCAGAATTTGATTAGAGTTGGGAATCGATTGGATCCAAAATAGAACAAGACAATGCTATAGGTTACAAATTCAAAGGTGGTTATTCTCTGCCAGTATGATTCTCATTTATAATTTTAATTGCAGGAATTACTAATAGAATGGTGTGGCTGGCATATAAAACAAACTCTGCCAGTATGATTCTCAAATTCCATGCATTCTTTCTGTGATGTATCGGTATAAATAGAGAAAATGCCACACTCTAGATTGCTGTCCCATATCGATCCACACTAATACCTTATGGAACATTTAGTTTCAAAATATGGTTCAGTTCCGACTGAAATGTGATAAAATATGATCCCTAAAATTGAGCATTGATGTAGATGCCATGGAAGAACACAGTTAAATAACTAGAAATAGTGAAAAGAAAAGGAATTTGAGAGAAAAGAGGAGGAAAAATAAGAAAGAAAATAGTGAAAGGGATGCGGAGGATGCAGAGCACTGTCTATGAGGGCCTTGTGCATCATATTTAATTATCAAACACCAAAGTGCCATGTGACTCGAATGCTGCAATTGAGGAGCGAGTCATCATATTCTCAGGTTTATGGGATGGGCCAGTGCAGTAAATTCTGAAGCATGTCTAATTCTCCAAGCCTATTTTGGCATAAATTGAGATTAAAGTTCATCAGAGACATGATCTGATAGCATCTTGACAAATCTGAAGAAAGATTCTTGGATTTTTAGGCATTTTCCATTAAAATCGATTGCGTTACAAGCTTTTGATCCTATTTTATTTGGATGTTGGTAGTAGTCAATGAATAGTGTTTTATTGTGCTCGCCAAGTTGTGTTGATATAGGCAAATTATAGGGTGAGGTTAGGGTTTGTGTGCTTGATGTGTTGCTTTATCCCAGTTTGGTCAATCTGGTGGTTCTGTTCAATTTGCTTGCCTTAATGCTTCTTTTTAACACTTAGTGACATCAATAGCGGTGGTTTGACTTGATGAGCGCAGTGTAAACTTTTGAGTTTGCATGTGCATGGAAAAATAATATTGGATTCTCGATAAATTAACTGTGTTTGGAAGCTAATGCTTGTCATGTTTCTTACAAATTAGGTTCTCATCTTTGTCAACTCATCAATGATGCTGCTGTTCAAGTTGACTCAACATCTGCAGATTTCTGGGTTTTGGTGGCAGCTTTAAAGGTGAAGGCATTTCTATTGTTAGTTTTCAGAGTTCCACCTCTTGTTTCATTTATGCTGTAGAAAATTTGATGGCATCTTTTCAAACCATATTTTGAATGTTGCCATTGGCTGATGCAGTAACATATCACATATGCCAATGACATTCATAGGTATTTATTTTGCAGCCCTTATTGAATTGTGATGCTAGAGTTCTACAAATACTAGATTTAAGTCCCATTTCAACTTAAATACCACTTATTTGTTCTTGATAATGCTGCAAAAAGATATAAGAAGAAGAAAGAAGAAAGAAACCAGTATGTGTCCAGGTGATGGAGCCCAATTGTGTGTTTGATTTGATGATATTGTTCAACCATTCAGTTGTGTTTGGTTCAACAAAAATAAAAAAGTGAAATAGGGATGGTTCTTTCTTATAGGAATAATGATTCTGCAAGTTATTCTTATTTCTGTTTGGCTAAAATACCTGGAGTAACTCTAGGTTGATGGTGTTTTCTCATTACAAAAAGATGATATAAGTGATTTCTTGTACATACCTTATAGAATTTGCATGATTTTTTTTAAATCTTTTTTAATGTGCTATTTCATTAATATCATGTCAAATATTTTTATTTTAGCTAACATTTGGATAGAAGATATATGTTACAGTAAATTATGTCCCATCAAAGTACCTGGGTTAAGGATATGACTATCTAGTTTATGCAAGATGAACAGCGAGCTAGGAGGCTATACAATGTGATTTATTCTGATGCCAGTTTGTGGGACTTGTGGCCATTGTTTATTTGATCAAAGAGGTTTGCTAAAGTACTTGTAAGTTGTACCAATGAAGCTTCGACATTGAACAATAATGCTGTGATGTATTTAACTAAAAGATAAGTCAGAATTGAATAGAACCTTAATTTCTGAAATGCCTGAAATGCCATCTTGCAGCAGCTCAGTATAAAACTTCAGATTGCAATGCCACCAATTTGGCTCTCTCTCATGTCTGAAGTTAGATCAAGCAGTTACTGGCTCGTTGTGAAGGTAGTTCAAATAACATATTAATGGGTGAAAACTGCATTACCACAGAATAATGCTGGATTTTTATTCCTTTTGGTATTTCTTAATTTATTATATAAGACTATCACCCATATCATGCTTACACTCTCCATAACGATTTGCATACCGTTTATGTTACTTTTGAAATTCTCTGAATGTATGTGCATCATCACAAAACATGTGCTGTTTTTCATTTTTAAATTTTATCCAGTTGTACTCCTTTGGTTCAGAAAGGAGTCTACCAGAGCAAACTAAACAAAAGTTCCCATTGTTTTATATTTATTAAGTTCAAGGTTATCCTTCATGTCATCCTACATGTCATGTTTGTACATTAAAGTGATTTCTTATCTTTAGGTAGATACAGCTTAAACATACTGCATTCTACATCCTAATCTATAATATTACTGTTCTTTGCAGGAATTTATCGAGAATGAGGGTGATGGAGAGCCACCTCTCGAGGGATCCATACCTGATATGACATCTTTGACTGAGTTAGTGCCTAGATTCTAGTATAGGTAACTTGGATTTATTTTAAGTTACTACATTTAGTTATCCAATGGGTTCTTCTATTGTACAGATATTATGTCAGCCTGCAAAAGATCTACCAAGCTAAGGCTGAGTCTGATTGTCTTGCGATGGAGCAACGTGCGAGAAATATCCTGAAGCGAATTGGTAGAGATCCTGATGCCATTTCTAAAGCATATATCAAGAATTTCTGTAGAAATGCTAGAAAGCTTGCTGTAAGTATTCTCTTTTACTCAACTTTGCGGTATCAACAATTATTCAACAACTGAAATCCTCCTAATTGTCTTAGCTATTACATGCTGTTCAACATACCTAATGGTTGATAAGCTATTTCCATGTGTTTTTCTGCCTCTAAATATTGTCATATTCCTTTGGCAATTTATGCCATCTGCATTCCTTTTCACTCTGTTGGAAAATTTGCTGAGAATTGTAAAGTTGATCTTATGGACATTGTCATGTTTGATCAGAAATTTCTATTTTGGAGAATAATCATGTCACTATTGTTCTGTTTCTTTAGTATTATCGTATCATCTGTTAATGCCTCTTTCACATGTGTGTAGATACCGCAACATTGAGGATGAGTTCAGCACTCCTGTTCTACCGGAATTGCAGAAGTACTTGACAGACGAGGATTACAGGTAAGTCCTTTAAAATGCTCTTGCAATTCAGTCATATTACAAGATGCTGTATATATATTTTAATTTTATAATTAATCCTTTGTCATATGATTGTTATGAAATGGGTTTAACAAGGAAATCCTGTGTGCAGCAATACGTTGCTTGCATCCTACTGCCAACTTCAGCAAAAGCAGCCCCACAATACAGCCAATTGCTCCCACCCATATGAAGGAGGGATGATTTTCAGAGCACCGTTCTTTTATGACATGAAGTATTATCAAACAGATCTGGAAGAAAGCATACAGAAGAAACTTAACATTGTTCACTTCAGACTAGAGGGAGCTAGTAAATGGTGTTCAAAGGATTGCTTTAGATGTACATTTCTTAAGTGTAGAGTCCCTAAGGCAGCCGAAGATATCTTAATAATTTGATGTCTAATGTATAAAACATTAGTATTGTTGATGTATACAGATATATTTATTTTATTTTATGAAGTGCATTTTTTATTCTTAAATTTAAATTTTCATTAGAATGCATTAAATATATTATAATTTAAAAATAATTTTAAATTTATAAGAATAAAAATTTGATGAAATTTTATTAGGTTAATGATGGATTAGTGATGGATTTCTGATAGAAATAATAATGACGGATTAGTGACGAAAATATTAGTGATTGATTAGTGATGGAACAATAACAAATGATTAATGGATTCTTTCATCACTAATCCGTCACTAAATTATGATGGAATAGTGATGAAAATATTTGTGACGGAATAGTGACGGAATAATGCGTGATGGATAGTCCATCACTAATCCGTCACAATTTAGTGATGAAAAATATGTTCCGTCATAAATTTTTGATGAAATATTTCGTCACAAATTCATCACTATTATTTTGTGACGGACCTCTTTCCGTCACTAAATTTAGTGACGGCAAAAATGGTGATGATAAGATTTTCGTCACTAATCCGTCACTAAACCCAGTTTGTGACGGAATAGTGATGGAAATTTTTGTCACTATTATACTATTTTCTTGTAGTGATACCATCCTTATCTTTGATTGGAATAAGCTTTGAAACGAAGGAACATATACTCCAATTTTGGTTATATTATAATGTCAATCCCACTCATATATGGAAGGAATATTTCATTGGTTCTTAATTGAATAATATTAGATAATAAATTAATTAATAATACTTATTTTAGATAACATACCATATCGGCTGGTAGACTTAAAGAAGGAGAATGAAGTGATATAGAAAGCCAATGGAGGAAGTAATTTAACGTGATGACAGGGGAGATTGGGTTGCTAGGATTCTCCGGTAGATAATATCTAATTTAATACGTGATGACAGGGGAGATTGACCAGCGTCCGTTGTTTTACCACCGCCCATAATTTTTTATCCTTTCATATCCTTTATCTCATTTATTTCTATTTTGAAAATAACTATTGGATAACTTTGGTTACCTTAATTATAATCCATGTCTTCTTATTTCATTTTCTATTACCATAATAAGCAGGAAAGTAATCTTAGAGCAAGCGAAGGAATATATACTCTGGTTATATTGTAATGTCAATCCACTCATATATGGAAGGAATATTTCATTGGTTCTTAAATAATATACTATATCGGCTGGTAGACTTAGAAGTAATTTAACGGAATTTAATAAAATTATAATATAGATTTTATACGTGATGGCAAAGATTGGGTTGCTACGTTCTCCGGATAATTACTAATAATTTAAATGTAATTCATTAAATATTCATTCTTGAATAATAAGATAAATTCGGCTAAGCTAATTAAGGCTGTTGGAAGATAGGTACCGGCGTAGAGGGAAAATGAAGTGATATGGAAAGCTGCAGGCTTTCATACCATGTTAGTAATTCAACATATCAAATTTTAATAAAATTAATATAATATAAAAGATTGGGTTGCTGGGATTCTCCGGTGGAACATGGAAGAAATCATTTAATAAAAAAAAAAGAAAAATCCAAAATCCATGGGTTAACTCATGATTGGTTAATATCAAATGGTTCGGATCATTCTGTGCCATCTTAATTGCTTCAAAAAGTGGCTTAAGATTAATAAATAATTTAAAGCCACTCATTTTCAAGAAGTTTAACTCATAGCTAACCATTGTAAACTCCTATAAGTAAAGCACCGATGCCTCAATTGACGGTTGTGCAAGACTTATTCTTTTTTTTTTCTATTTCTTTTATTTTTATATTTATATTTTTTTGGTTCTCGTTACTAACTTAAGCGTCTGGAGATTTTTCTTGAAAGAAACTTTAATTAAAGTCTCTCAAGTATTTTTTGATTGAGCACTAAAAATTAAGAAAAGATGGCGAGTTCTTAGGCCGAGTTCTTGATTAAAGGTTGTTTCTTGTATTGAGATTATGCGTTATTAAATTCTTCTTCAACAAATTTCATCCATTGATGTGAAAGATTAGAAAAAAAGCAACGACATTGCATAAGAATGTGATAGCATTTCGGAATGTATCCACCTATGAAATGCATCATGTATTAAGATGACTATTTATGATGTCATTAGTACTCTGTTGCATGTTAGAATAAGGGTGTGACCTAAAATCTACTTGAATATTTAATATAAAATATATTAAAATGTCATGATTATCTCCTTCTATACATAGTCATAAATATCATAGAGTATATTTCTATACCGGCTTAGAGCTAGAAAAGTTTACGAGTGACTTTGAGAGCTCACCCGAGTCGATGGAATATTTTATATAAGGAGAATTAGATATTTATAATTTTTCAAAATATATTCATGGGTATGGATGAGGTTGGATGACATCAAATGCTCCTGAGTTATCTCTAGTTAAATCAAGTATATCATTATATAAAATATATTAATTTATATACAATATATTCATTGATTACAAAATAAAGTAATACACCAAGTTTAGGATGGAACTTCATGACGAGCATACTTATCTTAATTCAAGAGAAACCTTTTAATAAAGATATTTTAAAATCTATCCTCTCTTAGTCATTGTAACGATAATATTCAACCATTTTTTGGTTTAACTCAAAACAAACCTAGGTTTAATCCACTTGACTTGTCCACGATACCATCAACCTAACCAAATTGGGTGGGAGAGTGCATTGCACATGAGGGGAGTTTGGTTGACTTTTGATTGGAATCAAACTCTCAACAATTGATGGAAGTCGAATTTCCAAAAACCATCGTATTAGAAAGAACAGCCTTAGGTTTTTTCCTCCATTTAAATTAATCCCTTCTCTCTTAAGATATTACCATCGATTGCCCTGCATTTCTATTCACTTTGTTGATAAAATTTCCTTTATTTGTTGCCCTTGAATAACCTTGCAAAAGATGAAGTAAAAGCCCTCCACCTGTTCTCTCTTTTATTTTCTTGATTTTTTATCATTATTGCTCATCAGTTCTTGCTGAGAAGCTATTAGGATCAATTTATTTGATTCTACCCCATTTAGAGGTGTCAACTTTGTTTTGAAATAAAAGTGCTACAAAATTAAGGTAGGCCGTTCTCTCTTTAATTTTTTTTTCCCTTTGATCACTGCTACTATACATTATTTTAGACTCCATGCATCATAATTTTCTTCCCGATAACCACTTAATTATTCGGCCACTTGGTCGTTGAGAAATGATCAATCTGCTTCAAAGTTTTCATTGTCTGCATCAAGACCCTCTTCCTACATATTTAGCTTATATTCTAGATTCTTTCTATGAGCTTGTGGTGGTGAGATGCTAGTCAAGGATACTATTTTTGACTTTACCAATTATTCATTGATGTTGCATGACCTATAAAATTCAATCCTTAGCCTAAAGTGCTTCTCCTTCACACTTGCCCCTCTCTCTCTATCTTCTACCTTGCTTTCTATCTTTTCTCTCATGCTCTTTCATTCTCCTTTCTCTCTCTCTTTCTCTTTCTCTTCAATAAAAGTAAAGAAACAGGCTAAAGACCATTACTTAATATAGTGGGCCTAGTGAGCCACAACCCATCTTTATTTTTGTTATCTATGGATCATGAGACCAAGCTACTTTTTGTTCTCTTTCTTATTTTCTCTCTTAATAGACCTGATCAGTGGATCCAACAAAGAGTCCTTTTTCTTTTATTCTCTTTGGTGTGCCAATTGTAGGCTTTGGATCAAGTTAGCAACTATATGTTGTATTGGCATCCATCTCACTTCGCTGAGCATCACAAGATCTATCTTTACCTATATTTATCATATAAATTGCTTCAATTATTGAATTTAAATGCATAGAAGCACAATCATTTGTAGGGATGCAACTTGGGCCGAGTTCAATCCGAATCCAGCCCGCCGAACCCGATTTATAGCATTGTTTAAACTCATGTTTGCCCAATCCGAACCTGAAAGACCCGGGTTTAACCCGGCCTGATTTACAATTAATCCGGATTTGGGTTGACCGTAACCCGAACCTGAGATAATACGAACCTGAGGGTTACCCAAACGGGAGGTAGCTTATCGGTACCAGATTTTTGAAACGTTGAGGGCTCCAGTCAGATCGGACGAGATGGCCAACTTGAGGGTGAGGAGGGTAAGGTCGTCGATCGCAGACGAGGAAAAGAAAGATAAACATAAAGGCGGGACATCCGCATATTTCGTTTCACTTTCCATCTTCTTCTCTTCTTTGTTTACGGCACCTCCTCCTCTTCTTTATTTCAGGAAAGACTTTTTTTTATACATTGTTAAAGCCCTGAGTCTACCTTATGCGTTCAGCAAGAAATTTTGTTTTCCCATTTCTGGGATCCATAATTCGGTGTTTATTTACTTTGAAAAAAGCATTTTACTTTTTTTTTTCCATCAACCCGAATTCCAACTCGATTTTTAAAAATTGGGTTAGGGTTGAGGTTTTACAAATAGGGTTAGGATTAAGGTTAGGGTTAGGGTTGACATTTTACAAATAGGGTTAGGGTTAGGGTTGAGGGAAACCGAGTTTCATGAGCCCGAATTGCATCCTTAATCATTTGGTTTACTTTTATTTTTTCCATTTTTCCTTATGATTAGAGGTTGATGGTGCTCACTATCATGATTGACATGATCAAGACCTTCAAACATAGTGGAATACTGAAATTAAGGAATAAGTTGCGCATCTAAAGTTGTGAACAATTCTTCTTGATGGGTTACAGTATCTTGTCGGCTACTTAAATTAGTGAATACCTTTACCCTTATATGTTATCAGACATGCCATGTACTTCATTAAAAAACTTATTTTACTTTGATTATTTTATACATTAGAAAAAAAATACTATAAAGATATAACATTTAAATTATGAAAATTATTTATACATATTTTTATGAATATTTGATGAATTAAAAGCCATGCATAAATAAAAATTTATTTTTATACTATAAAATAAGAAAGAAATATTTTACTTAAATATGATATTATAGTATATAGTTTACTATCTCTAAACTACATACATATTAGAAATCATATATATGATTTAAGGTATTGATATATATCAGCTAGTCAAACATTGAATAGTTCAAAAAAAGTAAATAATATGTGCTTTTTTTTAATCACTTGATATATTAGCATCAGTCTCTAAATCATATATATGGCTTTTTTATATGTAAACAATTTAAGCGGAAATATATTTAACCAGCTCCCGACCTAAATCGTGATCTTTACCACATTGGCTAGGGCTCAATCATCAAATCATGCATCCTTTCATGATATCTTAGAAAAAACAAGGAATTAATTGCATATTTATTGAAACCAAATATTTGTCTTTTAGAGAACCGATAAAAATAGGCTTAGACATTGTTGTTTGTTTCGAGCTCTCTGTGAGCTTCCAAACCAATCGTGATGACCAAAGGAAGGATCAGAAGAGTGGAAGTCCACAACCCGAAGCCCATCTTCGCTCCCAGCCCTCTCATCGCGACCCCAGCGATGGCGCCGCTCATGGAGTTCGAGCTTCCTTTCACTGCAACGATAGCAAATAATTATGCGTTCCAGCTCTCAACAGCCCAAGATAAAAGATGATTAATGGATGATGATTAGAGATGGATCTGCTCTAAACGTCTAGTTTGAAAGCAGATGAACAAGTTAAAAATTACGTCACGAATACTGATCTTAATTAACAATCCTTGTTTTCTTATAAATTCATTCAGCAACTTCTGAGCTAATCCATGGTGCCATTGTGCTCCTCACTTTTAGGATCTTCAAGCGTCCCATCCAACTGGTCCTACTTGATCTAATGAAATTATGTGATGATCAAAATTGAGATGTTTATGCTCTTTTATCTAAAGATAATGACAATGTTGTCATGTGTACATGATGCTATGTAATTATTGCAAGGAGAAACTGTACGTATTTTATCTGAACAAAAAGTAAGTAAATCTAAGTAAATCTGTTTTATTCTGAAATTATCTATGCCCCATGAGAATAAGAATGTAATAGCAACATTCTTTATATATATATATAAGGTAAAAAATAATTATATGATATAATTATTATACAATTATAATATTATAAAATAATAGCACTATATTATATTATTGTAATATAGTTTTATAATAGTAAATTATATCATATTTTATGAAAATAATACTAGGTTATTTTTTATTACACATCTTTTTCTTTATAGACGTAGGATATTTTGGCCTTCAAATCTTAGTTCGAGATTATTGTCCTAAGTGATCTTGAATATCTTTGTCCTTAAGGATGAATTTAGGATCAATAGATTGGGCAATAATTTTAGAGATAGGAGCAATTTGAGATCATTGAGGTATAACCAAACGATCCGTTTATCCAATGATCCTTTTAGTAAATCTACATAATATGACCTTAATTAGAAAGATAAAATTCATATATGAAGGATTTTGCTTGAATCTATATTTCTAGATAACATAACTTAAAGCAGCTTAACCCAAAAGAGCAAACATGCCTGATAGCAATGAATAAAAAATAGAAAGGAAATTGTAATCATGGATGTTGAGTGCTCATTAATTTCAAGCTATCTTTAACTACCTTTGGCTTTGGGCATTGTGCATCTTATTTCATGGCTCTTTTCTCTTACAAGATAGGCGAGGGAGTAGGGTTTCTCAGCATTCTCTTCTCTCCAAGGTGAGTAGGGATAGAAAACTTAATTTTACTATCTGGCTAGTTATGCTAGGTAAATTTTTAAAACTTAATATTACCTTGGCTTGAAGTATATATTAGATGGTGAAATACAATGTAGCTTAAGTTTGTATTTCTTCACCTAATATATGTGCTAGATAGCTAAATGAGATAATTTTCATATATTTTTAATCAGCTAATTAAGGTCTTAAGAACTATGCATTTTAGTAATGATGTAGCTTAGACATGTGTTCCAACATATGGTATGCATGAAAAAATAAGTATCTTATAAGAAATGCAACTTAGATATTTATTATTTGGAAACACAATTTGGACCTTAACCTAAAACCTGTTTTCAATATGTATTAGTTGTATATTTATTAAGTATTACCTTTTTTTTATGTAAAACTGGAGGAAACTAACTTCTTCCAAATTGTAACAAGTATTGTCATAGATTTAGGTGAGGAGGCTCACTTGGTTCCTCTCTTTTATCCTTTGTTTTTATTTATGCTAAGTGGGACCTTCCACTAAATTTTCACTGGGACTACAAATGCTAGACCTCACTTTTATGAAAAAGGGTCATTATGACCTTTAAAAGGGCTTTTACAAAAAAATTTTCAAGTATTAAGACCCCTAATTTCAAATTCTCGCATGAAAGTTCTTTTTATTCTCTGCTTTGTTTTGCATTGGATTTTTAATAGAAACCTTTCTTGATGAATTAAATCAATTTGATGCGTATTAACGAACTTAATCAAACATCTAAGCCAACAATTTCCTTATTTATGTTGTATCAAATATGTTGATTGCTCTTGAAAGTCAACTTATAGTTTGTAGTATTATGTAATATAAATAATGGCTATGCCCTATGAAGAATAAGAAATAATATATAGATCTGCTGTTTATTAATTTTTGAAGTAGAAAAGGTTTGTGACTGCATCTTATTGTGCTTTCAAGAAATTTATATGGTAGTCCAAAAGCTTTTTCTTTTTTTATATTGTGGTACAATTAAGTAGTTGCAGTGCTTGCTAGGGGAGAACTCCATGATTCTATGCACTCAAAATGTATTCAAAGCTAACACAAATGCAACTACTTGAAATTGGAGATGAATCTCAAGAAATTACTACCATGTGATCTAAATAAAATGATTCCCTCCTATATTTTAGGTCTATTTAATATGCAAAGACAAGTAATGAAATATAGCACATCAAAGATGTGGGCAAAAAAAAGTCTAATAAATGCCTTGTGTCCACATCAAAGATAAAGCTTGAGCTAAGGTCTCAAAGGTTTTGAAAAAGACAAGTAATGTATTTTGATTGTAGATAGTGATTTAGCACGACATATAGCACATCAGCCATCAATTATTTGACATCGCCTGTATTTCATGAGATAATTTTTGAGTATAATCCATCATTAAATTTAGTTAAATATTAATTCAAACATATCGATTTGTTATTATCTTTATTCTTCTACAATATGCCTTGATATACACATAGATAATTTTTTTAATATTATTTATATTATATTAAAATTTTCTAGTAGAACTTTTAATAAAAAGTTATTTACTATTTAGTAATAGTATTCTAAATTTTTGTAAAATTTAATTAAACTATTAGTAAAATGAAATGATAAAAAAAGATATTGCATAGTGCTTTTGATTATCTAATTATTTATATAAAAATTGTTATCATAAAGTATCCTTCATTTTTAAATTATTGATTTTAATAATTTAATCTAAAATAATATAATAAATGATAATTATATATTTTATAAATATAAAATAGTTTTCATTGCATTAGAATACTATAATAATATTATTATGATTTAAAATATTATGATACATTATAATATATTAATAATCATAATGATATCATTATATTAATATTATGATATTAATATAAAATAATATAATGCAACATGTTCAATAAAAATAGTTTCTTGTGACTTTCAAATTGAAACTTTTCAAGTATAATTTTTTAACTTTTGGAGGGAAAAACAATCTTTTTTAAATTATTATGGCAATTCTTAAAATCATCTAAAAATGCTTTTAACCATCTTAAAAGTACTCTCTCTTTTTTTTTTTTTGGCATTTCAAAAGCAACAAGACCCCAACACATTTAACCCTTTCTTTATTAAACAAGTTAGGCAATTTGGATTGGAATGT
This sequence comes from Calamus simplicifolius, assembly GCA_900491605.1. NCBI lineage: Eukaryota > Viridiplantae > Streptophyta > Magnoliopsida > Arecales > Arecaceae > Calamus > Calamus simplicifolius. The sequence continues at coordinate 47,473 of UESW01003219.1, read as the reverse complement.
TTATTTATTAAAAGAGCAGATTCAATAATAATTTTTTTGACTAAACATGTAAGTTTTAAGTTAATAATTAATTTTCAACCTAACTCATATCCAGCCAAGCTCGACTCATTTGCTACTCTAACAAAAAGAAATATTATATTGGGAGACTTGGCAAGCAGCCTCTCCATAAATCATGCTTTAACGAAAAGCTACTTCACTATTTTCTCTTAATAGATAATCTATGATAGGTATGTATAGCGAGCAGCTAAGTACATTGAAATTATAAATATGTACATAAATATATACAATTATAGAATAAGTGTATATATTGAGAACATAAATAAATATATTTATACTGATAGAATAAATATATTCAAAAACTAAAAGATATATAGCTAATTAGGGCTAAAAGTTATAGTTGGATTGCTTATCAAGTATCTTATTATATTCTACTAGTCTAACTTGACTACAAATTAATTAAGCAAACAAATATACTGCTGGTTACCAAGGACTTAGTGCTCCTTCATATGTTATCCCAAAAAAAGGAAAAAGAAAAAGAAAAAAATAGAAAAAAGTTCTTGTGCACCCATGTAGATCGCGCACATCATGCCTGATGATTGGCGTATAGCGCACGCATATGTGGGCATGCCAAGAATAAAAATAATTTTTTTTTAAATTTTGACATGCGCGCACATACGCGGCTGAAGCTGCACTGCAGCAAGACTTTTTCAAATAAAAGTACTGCTTCCTACCGTTGCCATCCTTAAAAGACGCCTCAGTTGCATTGCCGAATTGCTCGAAAACCTTGGCCTCAGTCGAGTTAGGCGGCAGCTTCAGAACCCCTGCAAAACACGCCAATCACCAGAGTAAAACGCAAGGCCACGAACGAACCCTCGTCCTCGTGAGAGACCTCCACAAAGCCATGCATACTTGGGCAATCAGAGACGTTGGCCGGCGCATCACACATGGAAGGAAGAGACAGCTAGCGCGCGGGTGACGTTGATCTTGATCCCAAGCTCCGGCTCGTTTCGGTCTTTGATCAGCATGCAGACGCACTTGAAGCTCCTGGCCAAGACCTGTTTGAGGCCACTGCAGCAGTCGGGAGTGGGAGCCCGACCATCACCCCCGATGAAGGTCAGGCAGGTCGATAGCCCAACCAACTGGGCAGCGCACTCTGCCCGATCTGCCGCAAAATCCGAGCCCACCGAGTTAAGCAGGCAAAGCGAAAGGGAGACGGACAAGCGAAGGGCATGAAACGTTGAGGGAGCCATGGCTAGCTTGTGGATAGGCAATGCGGATCGAAGATAGCATTAGTGCGGCAGGCCCTTTAAATGGAGAGATCGAGGTCGAGATGCATCCAACACCATCAATGCAAGTAGTTAGCCATGGTGGGTAGTCTCAAGACTATGCCGCATTAATTTGGCATTAATTGGGGTAGGAGTTGTTGCTTCTGAAATCCGTCCTCTGACTCGGGCACGACGGGGCTTCGAGACGGGCTTCCTCCTGGGCGGACCTGCAAGACAGTCCTCATGCGAGAGGCGTTGGGGGTGGCCCTTCGCGGAAGACCCTCCGACGCTCAAGTCAGTGGAGATCGACAGTCAACAGAAATGAGGAGAAGGCTCTCACTGAAGAGTTCCTCCAGAGACTCCAAGCGGAGCGCTAATGGTGGAAGCAAGGGCAGAGAGAGAGAGGGAGAGAGAGAGAGCCAGTGAGCAAGTGTGTGTACGAGGGATCGCGTACCTGAGGGGGTCTGAAGCTGTGGTATTTATAGAAGATCACCTGGTTGTTTGGGAGCATCGTGGGTCCAAAAGCCGTTAAGATCCGAATCTGTTTGTTATAAGATCGATAGGATTCATATCCGATTAGTTAGAGGATCAACGGCTGGGAGAGTTTGTAGATGTCTCGAGATTTAGCAGGGGCATAGGCCCCAGGGGCCTAGGCTACTCTCAGATATGATTCTTGTTTTGAATCTTAAGGATTTAAGCTTTCCCGCGTTGGATTCCGCAGAGGTATGGGGATCACTCGGGCTAGGCCGAGTGATCGGAAGGAACCAGCTAGAAAAGCCGGGTGGTGGGATGGTTCAGTTAGAGCTGAGGGACGACAGCTCGGCCGGGGCCGAGAGACGGTAGACGATAGTTTGGCCGGAGGGGCCAAGAGATGGTAGCTTGGCCGGGACCGAGAAACAAGGGCTCGGCTGGGATCGAGAGATGGAAGCTCGGCTGGGACCGAGAGATGGTGGAGGCTCGGATGGGGGTGTGAAACGCGGTCCACGCCTTGAGAATTAATCTTTGGCACGGTGAGGGGCTAAGGCACCCCGACCTACCGAGGCTGACTTATCCCTGGTGGGTGTCGCACAGCGAGTAGAAATCAGGGCTAGCCTTAGCCACGTACACGATTATTGACACATAGTGATTTTACCCCTCAACACATGCCCCCCACTCCCTAGTTCGAAGCGTAGGTTTGGGCATAGGGAGTATAAGTCCAGGTGGCACGATTTGAACGGAAGGATCCGGATTAGACGGCCCGCGCAATGATGTCCTATTTAATGCCGCGCGGCCGCCATGCCTTAGTGGGTAAGGTTCCTTTGGGGCGACGGTTAGGGAATCACCACGTAATAAATCCCGATTTTCACGGCATTTATGGAGGCGGTTCCGGGTGCCTCGGGCGAGATGCCTTATCTTCTCTTGAGGCGGTTTCCTTAGGGAGGAAGCAAAGTCGAAACGAAACCATTTCCCTTTGCAGTATTTATTCATTTCTTCTGGAGGGATTTGCTTTCCCGTATTCTCTGCAATCTTGCTCGGTGCTCCTTCCGGCGAGCAGAATGATGAGCCCCGACGATATGGTTTCGAAGATCACTGCTGAGGATTTGGGGAAACTTCGCCTGAAATATAGCATTCCCTCGGATATCCTCCCACGCTTGTCGGGGCCCGAGCTTAGGGTTTCGCAAGAACTGGAGCATGGTGTCTTTCTTTACGAAGATAGTCTGAAGGCGGGCCTCCGATTTCCTCTCTATCCTTTGGTGAAAGAGATCATGAGGTTCTACGACATCTGTCCGCCGATGGTAGCCCCCAATAGCTGGCGGAGCATCATCGGGTTTATCTCGATGTGTAGCCAAGTGAAGGTAACAGCTACTTTGCCCTTATTCTACGCTTGCTACCACCTGATACCTGGGAGGAAATTGGAGTGGCCTTACATCGATCCCCGGAGGTCATTCAAGACAATCGTGGATAAACCATCATCCATAAAAGGATGGAAGATCTGATTCTTTATCGCTGAAGGGAACATTGGTTCCGATTTTCTCCGAGGATGGGGAAACTTTGTGCGGGATGTGGAAGCACATCCGACTTTATCTGAACAGGAGGAGGAGGATCTGGAAGCCTTCCGCGATGGCAGGATATTCTCGGCCAACGATTTGCTGTCTGAGGAGGCTCTCTTCGCCGCCGGGCTTAGCCCCCTCGACCCGCATGGTGGGTTTTTTCATTTTCCCGTTGGTTTTACTCGAGTAAAGGTATCTCGGTCTGACCGCTTGTTCTCTATTCTTGCAGCCAAGAAGTCTGAGCATCGGGCTGCATAAAGAAAGGGACAAGCAAGCGCCTAGGTGAGAGCAGCGGTGGAGAGAGACGCAGGCCCGAGAAGAGGGCTCGCCTCTCCGAAGAGCGCTTGCCGGAGGTTGGGGTAACCACGGCGGGGGTGCTGAAAATAGAGGAGGAGCCAAAGAGGACTGCTGATGTCCCTTGTCCCCCAGTGGTGGAAATAGTAGACAGCTCGGACGAGACTCCGTCGGCTTGTCCGGACGCCCCTCCTCTGGAAGATGAGCCAATGGCTTGCTCGGCGGAGGTCGATGCCCCTGAGGGCTCTCCTCCGAACGAAGAAATATCCCTAGCCCTGGCAGGAGGACAGGAAGGGATGACTGCAACCGCCGGAGCTCAAGAAGAGCTCTTTATTGGAGGGCCTCCCCCAAAGGGATTTAAAGGCGGTGACGTTGGGTCGGTTGCAGTAGAGACTCGCGAGGAGCTTATGATTGGAGAGCCTCTTCCTGGCGAGGTTGGGGCAACTGACGAACAGACTGAAGACTTGGCGGAGCCCACAGGGGAAGAGCGGGTGCCTGCGACCGAGGGAAGAAGTCCGGATGAGGGGATAGGGCAAGGCGAGAATCTTGCAGTCGCAGCCTCTTCCGCAAAAGCTTCAGGAAAACTGATACTTGGGCTGGCCGAGTTATCTGAGGAAGGCCTGGTTGGAATTCTACTGGAGGAGGCTGAGAGGTCAAAGGCTTCTCAATCGGAGGTTGCCCGGATCGATCCTTCGGGCGGGGATGATCAGCCCAGTAGCTCGGACTCGGCCATCGAAGCGGCGTTTGCTGCCATAATGAGGTCGGTTTTGTACCTGGGCGCGGATCCTTCGGCGGATAAGTTTGCAGACCTGGACCTTGTCGATGCCGCATTCGGCCAGCGGAACATGGTGAAGGATATCCACCTTCTTCCTGAGATCAACAATTCCACCCTCATGGGGTTAGCCAGGTCTTACGTCTCCCGGGTAAGCTACTATTCCCGAGTAGCGAATGTTTCCTGGTTAGCTCGGTCGTGCCTTCCTCATTTGAGTTTCATTTTGCAGAGTGCTTTGGTTACCAGGGCGCTGTGCTGGTGCTTGAGCCTGGCAACAGGGGCCAGCATCCAGGCTAGGAGAGTCAGCGCTGAGCTTCAATCGCGGGCGGAGGCGTCTGACACATTTGAGCAACTTCTGGGCACCAGTAATGAGAATCTGGCAAGGATGAAGGTATTGCATCAGGCTACCCAAGGTGAAGTGTCCAAGCTACAGCTTGAAGTGAAGGAGCTACGGGGGCTCCTGGCGAAGTGTGATGACGCATGCTTGGAGCTATCTCGGATCAAATCCAGGCATTCCAAAGAAATGGAAACTGTTAAGAAATAGTTTAACGAAAATCTAAGCAGGCAAAGGAGAGAGGCCGCCGAAGAGAGAAGTCGCCTGAGTAGAATGCTTGGCGAAGTGGAGGAGAAGGTACGGCGGCGCGATCGAGACATTGCCGATAGGGACGACAATATCAAATGGCACCAGGAAAAGATGACCCAGCTCGACAACAAGCTCTCCCAAGCCTGGAGAGAGGCTGATGATAGGCAGTCGAGGATCAATGACCTCAAGAGCAGANGGGCTGGCCGAGGTATCGACGAATCGCATGCCAGACTTTTACTGGAAGAGGCAGGAGATTGAAAGTTCCTCAGTCTGAGATTGTTCAGTCAGGCTCCTCGATGGGCAGCCTGGTAGTTCGGACCCGGCCATTGAGGAGGCGTTTTCTGCTTTGATGAAGTCGGCATTGTTCCCGAGCGTCGGTCCCTCGACGAACGAGTTTGCGGACTTAGATCTCATCGATGCCGCATTTGGTCAGCGGAACGTGGCGAAGGATGTTCACCTCCTCCCCGATATCGACAATCCCACCCTCATGAAGTTAGCCAGGTCTTACGCCTCCCGGGTGAGTTGCCATTCCAGAGCAGTGGGTGCTTTCTAGTTAGCTTGATTACATTTTCTCATTTGTTTTTTGTCCGTAGAATGCTCTGATCACACGAGCGTTGTGCTGGGTTTGAGTCTGGCGACAGGGGCCAGCGTCCAGGCCAAGAGGGTCAGTTCCGAGCTTCGATTGCGAGCAGCGGCATCTGACAAATTCGAGCAGATCTTGGACACCGTTAACAAGGGTTAGAAGGTGAGGGGGTTGTATCGGGCCGCCCTCAACGACGCATCCAGATTTAAGCTCGAAGTTGAGGAGTCGCGCGGGCTCCAGGCGAGATTTGATGAGGCATGCTCGAAGCTATCGCAGATCGAATCTCGGCATGCTGAAGAAATGGAGTCCGCTCAGAAACGGTTCAATGAAAGTCGAGACAGGCTGGTGTGGGAAACTGCCGAGGAGAAGCATCGCTTGAGCAGGATGCTTGGCGAGTTGGAGGAGAAGGTTCGGAACCTTAACCAATGCGTCGCAGCCAAGGACAACCGGATTAAATGGCACCAAGAGAGATTAAACCAGCTCGATGCCGAGCTCTCCCGGGCCTGGGAAGAAGCTGATAATAAGGCAAACGAGGATTGATAGCCTCAGGAGCAGAATCGAGCAGGTTCAAGCTGACAAATTGAGGGCCTTTGGCAGGGCCGAGGAGTTGACCGGGATGTTAGCCAGGCAGGAGGAGGAGGTTCGGTCCTGTCCTTTAGACCTTTCCTATTAATTCGCTGTTGCATTAGCTAATCCTGTGTTTGCAGATGGAGAGGGCAAAATTGGAGGGCCAAAACCAAGTGAAGATCCTGCAAGAGGAACTGGCCTCGAGTAGAGGAAAGAGCTCGGAGCTTGAGAAGCGGGTCGCTGAAATCGAGGAGCAAATGGGCTTTCCGGGTGTAGATGATGCGACCTGTGCCGAGGCCTTCCAGCTTGGCGTGGAGGAGGTCCGAACTAAGATATCTCGGGAGCATCCGGAATGGACCTTTCCTTTTTGGACGTCGAACCCTTAGAGGCCTGTTCCTCAGGGGCTGAGGAAGACGAATATATCGATGTTTCAGACACCGATTTCGACTCTATTCTGGGTCCCATGAGGCTGTAGCTCCTGAAGGGCCCTCGCAGCCTGTTTCCGAGGAGATGAAGACATTTGAAGTGGGCGAGCTCCCCCAATGTCGCCGAGGAAGCCGTGAAGGCCGTTGAGGCCGTTCCCAATCCTGACTCTTAAGGGTCGTTTGTATATTTTTCGCTTTTCCATCTGGTAACTCGGTTGAAGCTTTCAATGAATGAGCCTTTGTCTCTATTTGGTTGTCTTTTTAGCCGGTCTTTGTCTCATGCTTTCTCTTGATTGTGAACACGTTATGACCTGCTCGTGCCCATCGGCCGATTTAGATCGGATTTTAGTAAATGCCTCGGCTGAGGCTGAGGCATGGGGATTGCTCCGGTGAAGCCGAGAGATATGATGACTTGGCTTAGTGCCGGGTAATGCAATCGCTCGTTTGAAGTCGTGAGACGCGATAACTCGGCCAAACCGAGAGATTTGGCAGGTCGACCGGAAAGGACCAGGAATTACAAAAGCATCCTGGTCGGGCCTGGGATAACTCGGCTTATCCAGGGCGGAGACGTGGGGTGCCTTGAGCGTCGTGGGATTATTAATGAGCCTCCTCGGTTGGGGAGCAGAACTCTTCGTCTCCCGCGAACGCCCACTAAGGTGGTGACATGCGGCATGTCCCGCAGCCGTAACGTTCGGGTTAGCGGCCTTGGCGATCGGCATGCCCGCCGGGGGGACTTTTAAAAAGGGGGGAGGAGTGCTGTCATTAGCCATATCCTCAGCTGACCTTCCAGGCTTTCAACACTGAAATGGCTTCGAAGTGGGGGACGATCAACTGGAAGGCAGGCAGCGGTGCTGATGGCCGCAGGGGGTTGCGCGGAGTCGCACCATGGTAACAGTTGACGGAGAGGTCCTGGCTTCGCTGTTCGCAGGTCGCGAACAGATTATGAAGGCGGCCGAGCAGTATCTGGCCGTTTCTACAAGGGAGATCGAGCTTCTTCGCGAAGCCAATAGGCGGCTGGAGAGGCAGGTGGCGTCCCTCCAGCAACAGTTGGGTGAGCAGGCTCCACGGCAGGGGGAGAGCTCAGCGGCGCTTGGAGGAAATAACAAGCCCCTGTGAGGCCGATGTATTTTCTTTTCTGTCACCTTTTCTATAATGAATGAAGAGAAAAATTTCTGCAGCTTTTGTGTTTGCCGTTTTTGAAATGTTCTCCTTTACCGTCCGAGTCTTATGCTGCATATCGTTCGGTTTTCGTCGAGGTTCTTGACAAAAGACGCACTCCGGTCTTAGCCGGGGCTTGTATCCCAGGACGTGCACTCCAACCTTATCTGACGCTTATGCATTCTGGGTATAGGTCGGGGTTTATATTCATTAGATGTGCACTCCGACCCTGACCGGGGCTCATGCACTCCGGGTGTAGGCCGGGGCTTACAACGTGTCTCGTTACCATTGAAGTAGTTACCTTAGACTGGGCCGGAGTACAAGATAACATTCGGTTATGTCGAACTGAAAGGAGGCTCTTCGGTTTAGTCCGAAGTGTAGAGGCAGTTTTGGCCTTGAGTTAGAGTGCAAGACAATGTCTCGGTTTATGCTGAGGCATAACAGTCAACTGGGTCGGAGCGGAGAATATCGAGATGCCCTCACTGAGGAGTACTTGGCTTCTGCGCCTTTTATTATTCTGTCAGCGCCTTGTCTTTTCCAAGGTGAATCGACCTTCCTTTTTGCCGAAATGGCTGATACGGCTCTGCAACCTACGAAAGGTTGCCTCGGTAGTTTCCAGGGGCATTTATCTCGTCGATCCTTTCCAACGCGGGTCGTTTCAACGTACGACGCAGGCGCTCGCTCGCCATTGGGGTGTCATTTTTACCGGGTGATTTCCAGGTCTGCCCGTATCTTTGAGATCAGCGGGCGATTTTCTGCAATTATGACCCATGATCCGGGATCAGAGGAGATCCTCTGGCGTACGTCATGCACTGAGCGATGCATTTGGCGTGCATAGAAGGGCGCTCTTTTCATCCTGGGAGGCACGTGGCAGCATGGATTGGGCATTTTGAATCTCGGGGCTTTTTGCTTCAACTCCTGCTCCCGGTTCATTTCGCCTATAAAAAGGGGAGGAAGGGGCCGTGTTAGGCCATCCCCAAAGTTCTCTTCTCTGCAAACTGTGAAAGTTCTCGTGATGCCTGTATCCCCGAGGCTTAGAGCGGAGGGACCGAGTGTTCCTTTTGCAAATCGTCTTCCCCGGATAGTTGGGGTGATGAAGGAGTCGCTAAAGAGCGGCTCGTCCTCAGGGGAGGAGCTCCGGAGATCACATGGAGAGCGCACAGGAGGTCCGCAGAGATCACACGGAGAGCGCACATATGCGCTTCCTATGTGTCCTTTGTGGTTTGGCTGCGGGGTCGCAGGGTAGGAAGTGCACAGGCACCCCCGTAGCACGCACGGACTTCCTTCTCCCTCGGGCTGGATCTCGGCTCTTCTCTGAGGGGAATCTTCGCCGTGTGGAGAGAGTTAGAGCAGCGTGGGGCTGGTGGTCCCCTAGCTCTCTCAATCGGGCAGCGGCCTGCAGCCCAGCATCCACCCAGGGAGAAGCTTCCTCAGCATCTGCATCCACGGGTCTGTGCCTCTCTTTGGATCCCTTAGTTCATCCAGAGGACCCGTGGGAAGCCGCCTTGCTATCTATCAGGGCGAGCTGACTGGTCGCCTGATCTTTTCGATCGGATGTCGAAGCATCATTATTAACTGGAGCTGAATGAGGCAGTTCAGCCGAGCTATGTACTCGTTTTTATTTCCTGTGCTTTGATGAACTTGTAACTCCTCGTAGGAGATAGTAACTTTTCTTTGGATGAGGAAATAAAGAAAGTTTTCATTCCTTCTTTCTTTGGCTCCTGCCTCTTCTGTGCTGAGAGTTGTTACTCCCATGTTACGTTTTTTATGCTGTAGCTTATTTCGGTAGCGCCATCGCGGCTTAGTTCTTGCTAAGGCCAGTGTTCGGTCCTCAGCGGAGATAGCGTATATCCATGATTGAGTCAAAGAGGAACCTGGGCGGTCCTGTGGACTCATGAGGTAGGTATGATCCCGTTTATTGAGGTAGGTATTTTGGCGGGGAAAAACAGTTCGTGACATGCCTTTACTGTCGAATAACAAAGGTCGTTTGCCTCCATCAAGGTATAATAGACGTCTTAGCCGCGTCAGAGCGATGGAGAGATTATTCGACTAAGCCGAAGCTTCAGGATATCACTCGGTTGTTGCCGAGTACGAAGGATATCACTCGATCGTTGCCGAGGTATAATATTTTGTTTGTCTCTTGCAGCAAATGTAGATTCTGGTGCAGGCTGCCAAAGAGGATGAGGATTATCCGAGCGACGCATGGGGGCATCCGAAGTTTATGACTCGGTTATCCTCAAGGGAGGCGAGCTAGCGCTGATCACTGACGCATATTTTTCAGGATGCCCAATTCGAGGGAGTCTGGCAGGTTCTCGAGGATATTTATTTCAGAAAGGTTTGGCAAACCAGAGGGAGCTGGTCCCTAGAAAAAGGGAAAGTTCCCCGTGCTCTTCGTCGATGCTTCCCGATCTTCTTCGATGAGGGGCGCGACCCCTTGTCTCCCGCAAGCGCCTACTGAGGCAATGACGCGTGGTGAGTTTCCACGGGCCGAAATTAACGACCCGAGTGATCGAGATACTCGCAAGGAGTGGTTTAAATATGGACCAGAGGGATGCCTGTGCCAGTCATCCTTTCAGCTAGTCTTCCCACGATTCTCGAGTGTGGATATGGCCTCCGGCGGTGAAAGGCGATCGACCCAAGGGCCGAACGGCGGCGCTAACGGCCGCGGGGACTCTCGGGGGAGCCGCGTTGCAGTGACTGTCGATGGGATGGTTCTGGCGTCGGCATTCGCGAGCCATGAGCAGCTCCAGAGAATGGCCGAGCGATATTTGGCCGTTTCAACGAGGGAGGTCGAGCTCCTTCGCCGTGTTATCAGCCAGCAAGAAGGGGAAATAGTGTCCCTTCGTTAGCAGGTCGCCGAGTTGGCTCAACGCAAGGAGGGCTCGGCGGCTCCTGGGAAAGACGATAAGCCCTGTGAGGGTTCTTTTTATCTTTTCGTTTCCTCTTTGTTGTTTCTTTTATGATAAACAAGGGAGGTTTTTTGGCAACTTCTATTTTCGCTGCCATCCTCAAGATGTTTGTCTCCATCGAACCATGTTATGCGTTTTGGAGACCGACGGGTCGCCGGGCTTGTAAGCGGCCCGAATCCGAACGAAACTTTGGAGATTGCGTAGGTCGGCCGGGGATTGTAAGCGGCCCGAATCCGAACGAAACTTTGGAGATTGCGTAGGTCGGTCGGGGCTTGTAAGCGCCCGAATCCGAACGAAACTTTGGAGATTGCGCAGGTCGCGGGGCTTGTAAGCGGCCCGAATCCGAACGAAACTTTGGAGATTGCGCAGGTCGGCCGGGGCTTGTAAGCGGCCCGAATCCGAATGAAACTTTGGAGATTGCGTAGGTCGGCCGGGGCTTGTAAGCTGCTTGAATCCGAACGAAACTTTGGAGATTGCGTAGGTCGGCCGGGGCTTGTAAGCGGCCTGAATCCGAACGAAACTTTGGAGATTGCGTAGGTCGGCCGGGGCTTGTAAGCGGCCCGAATCCGAGCTAAGCTTTGGAGATTGTTCGGCTTTAATCATACTAGGGGCGCTCGGCCATTCCGAGTCTTTATAGAGTAAGGCTTGAACCAGCCGAGGTTCGGGATGCAATTGAAAGCTCGGAGAAATAGCTCGGTTGTGCCGAGAGTGAGCTAGAGGTATCCATTTCTCATTGTAGTTTTTCAAAGAAGCGACCATGTCGTAGATAATAGGAATACTATGCTAAAGTTATAAAGGGGGCAAGTCAAAGAGGCGTACCCTATTGATAGTATATGCGGAGATTGTCCGAGTTCCACGTCCGGGGAATGGATTTCCGCTTAGATCCTGGAGCTTGTAGGTGCAGGTCCGATGACTTCCGCTACTTGGTAGGGGCCTTCCCAGTTCGGCGAGAGCTTTCCTTGCTCTAACGGTTTGAAGACGGATGTTTTCTGAAGGACAAGGTCGCCAGGCAAGAAGGATTTACCCTTGACTCTAGAGGCATGATAGCGGGCCACTCTTTGCTGGTACGCCGCCATTCTAATTCAAGCTTTTTCCCTGATCTCTTCCATCAAGTCGAGATTGGTGCGGAGCTGCTCATCGTTAGCCTCTTCTTAGTAGCTTTCCACTCGCAGAGGGAAGGCCTGTCTCCACAGGGATGATGGCTTCGTGCCTAAGGCCATTCGGAATGGGGTCTCGTCGGTGGGGATTCTCTGAGTGGTGCAGTAGGCCCACAAACATGATGAAGCTCATCCGTCCATCTGCCTCGGGCTCTGGCGAGCCGGGCTTTAATCCCCTGAAGTAGGGTCCGGTTTGTTGCCTCGGCTTCTCCATTAGCTTGCGGATGCCCTACTGAGGTGAGGCGATGACTAATGCCATGATCCTCGCAAAACTCTCGGAATTTGGGATTATCAAATTGCTTGCCATTGTCGGTGATGATGGTATGCGGGAGACCAAAACGACAAATGATGGATTTCCACACGAAATCCCTGGCCCGAGCTTCGGTGATTTGGGCAACTGCTTCAGCCTCGACCCACTTAGTGAAGTAATCAATGGCGACAAATAAGAACTTCCTCTGTCCAGTGGTGAGGGGAAAAGGGCCGAGAATGTTCATCCCCCACTTAGCAAAGGACCAAGCAGAAGAAATAGGGACCAGACTGGCGGAAGGGAGCCTATGAATGTTGGAGTGCCTCTGGCACGGGTCACAGACTTGGACAGATTATCGGCATCCTTTTGCATGGTTGGCCAGTAATATCCCTGGCGAAGCACCTTGTGGCATAGAGATCGACTTCCTGGATGATTGCCGCAAATTCCTTCATGCACCTCCCGAAGAGCATAATCGGCTTCAGACGGGCGGAGGCATCCCAGCACATGAGTGGGTAGCTTGCAGTCTCAGCTTCCTTGCTTCCTTGCGGTCGGCTGGAGCGACCCTTCTTTAAGATACTTAAATATAGGGTCAAACCAAGACGGTTCGACCTCAATATGCATCACTCGGTCCGCCTCCGCGATGCTAGGCCTTTCCAAGATTTCCAAGGGAAACTTCAGCTCGAAGTCCATCGACTCCGCAGTTACCAGCCGAGATAATAGGTCGGCACGAGCATTTTCGATCTGGGGATCTGAACAACTTCAAATTCAGAGAAGTGAGAGAGTAGGTTCCGCACCTCTTGGAGATACCGAGTCATATTTGGCTTTCGGGCTTCAAACTCACCCCGCACTTGACCAGCTACCAGCTGAGAGTCGGTGAAGGCATTTAGCTTCTTCACTTTCAGATCACGGGCGATTCGGAGTCCGATGAGCAGAGCTTTATACTTGGCCTTGTTGTTAGAGGTTGGGAAGGAGAATCTAACGCCATACTCGAAGGTCGCCCCCTCTGGGCTGGTGAGGACTAAACCAGCACCGGAGCCATTGGTGTTGGAGGATCCGTCGACATGAAGCAACTAGGGCGCTCGACTTTGGATGCTCGGAGGAGTCCGGAGCGGAGCCATCTTCTGGGATAGTGCATTCAAGGAGGAAGTCGGCTAGAACCTGCGCTTTGATGGTCGGACGAGGCTGATATCAGATATCATGCTCGCTCAATTCGACGGCCCACTTTGCCAATTTGTTGCTGCTAAAATCTTGTCCTTCGATCGGGCGCGCTCGGGCTTCGAGATGGGCTCCCTCTGAGCGGACCTGCAAGACAGTCCTCGCGCGAGAGGCGTTGGGGGTAGCCCTCTGAGGAAGACCCTCCGACGCTCAAGTCAGTGGAGATCGACAGTCAACAAAAATAAGGAGAAGGCTCTCGCTGAAGAGTCTCTCTCAGGGCTTAAAGCAGAGCGATAATGGCGGAAAACAAAGGTAGTGAGCGAGTGTACGCATAAGAGATGGCGTGTACCTGAGGGGATCTGAGGCTGTAGTATTTATAGAGGATCACCTGGTTGTTTGGGAGCGTCGTGGGTTTGAAGGCCGTTGAGATCTGAATCTAGTTTGTTATGGGATCGTAGGATTCGTATCGGGTTAGTTAGTGGATCGACGGCTGGGAGAGCTTGTTGACATTTCGAGATTTGGTGGGGGCATAGGCCCCAGGGCTCTAGGCCACTTTCAGACATGATTCATGTTTGGAATCTCACTATTTTAAGCCTTCTCGCGTCGAATTCCGCAGAGGTGCAGGTATCGCTCGAGCTGGGCCGAGTGATAGAAAAGATCGGCTAGAAAGGCCGGATGATGGGATGGCTCGGTTAGGGCCAAGAGACGATAGATGATAACTTGGCCGAAGGGACCGAGAGACGATAGCTCGGCCAAGGGGACCGAGAGACGATGGACGATAGCTTGGCCGAAGGGACCGAGAGACGATAGCTCGGCCAAGGGGATCGAGAGACGATAGACAATAGCTTGCGCCTTGGGAACACTTGGCTTGGTGGGGGCTAGGGCGTTCCGACCTACCAAGGCTGACTTATCTCTGGCGGAGTCGCACAGCGAGTAGGAAACAAGGTTAGCCTTAGCCGTGTGCACGATTATTGATACGCGCGATTTTATCCCTCAACAATAAATTTGTTGCTGCTGAAATCTTGTCCTTCGACTCGGGCACGCTCGGCTTCGAGATGGGCTCCCTCCTGGCGGACCTGTAAGACAGTCCTCGCGCGAGAGGCATTGGGGGTGGCTCTACGGAAGACCCTCCGACACTCAAGTCAGTGGAGATCGACAGTCAACAAAAATGAAGAGAAGGCTCTCGCTGAAGAGTCTCTTCCAGGGCTCGGAGCAGAGCAATAATGGCGGAAAACAAAGGCAGTGAGCGAGTGTGCGCATAAGAGATGGCGTACTAATGGGATCTGAGGCTGCGGTATTTATAGAGGATCACCTGGTTGTTTGGGAGCATCGTGGGTCCAAAGGCCGTTGAGATCTGAATCCAGTTTGTTATGGATCGGTAGGATTCGTATCGGGTTAGTTAGTGGATCGATGGCTGGGAGAGCTTGTTGGCATTCGAGATTTGGTGGGGGCATAGGCCCCAGGGCTCTAGGCCACTTTCAGACATGATTCCTGTTTGGAATCTCACTATTTTAAGCCTTCCACGTCGAATTCCGCAGAGGTGCAGATATCGCTCGAGCTGGGCCGAGTGATAGAAAAGATCGGCTAGAAAGGCGGATGATGGATGGCTCGGTTAGGGCCAAGAGACGATGACGATAACTCGGCCAAGGGACCGAGAGACGATAGCTCGGCTCGAGGGGCCGAGAGACGATGGACGATAGCTCGGCTGAAGGGACCGAGAGACGATAGCTCGGCCAAGGGGATCGAGAGACGATAGCTCAGCCAAAGGGGACCGATAGACGATAGACAATAGCTCGCGCCTTGGGATCTCTTGGCTCGGTGGGGGCTAGGGCGCTCCGACCTACCGAGGCTGACTTATGTCTGGCGGGAGTCGCACAGCGAGTTGGAAACAAGGCTAGCCTTAGCCGTGTGCACGATTATTGATACGCGGTGATTTTATCCCTCAACATGCCCCCTACTCCTAGTTCGAAGCGTAGGTTCGGGCATAGGGAGTATAATTCTAGGTGGCACGATTTGAACGGAGGGATCCGGATTGATAGCCTGCGCAATGATGCCCTATTCAATGCCGTGCGGCCACCGTGCCCTTATGGGTAAGGCTCATTTGGGGCAACGGTCGGGAGTTGCCACGTAGCAAATCCCGATTTTCACGGCGTTTACAGCGGCAGATCCGTATGCCTTGGTGGGGGTGCCTTATTTCTCCTGAGCGGTTCCCTCCGGGAGGAAGCGCGCCCGAGTCGGAGGACAAGATTTTAGCAGCAACAATACCTTTCGGATATTTCTTTAAACATTGTTCTTCAAGAGATAGAATACCATTCAGATCACCTAACAATTGCCTATTATATGATTAAAGGATTTGATGGCTCCAAATTTTTCAATTTAGATTTTAAGGATTGGAGTTGAACCTATAAGATATTTGTGGTCCCTTATTACTATTAATTAGCTCAAGCAATATACATGCTTGGGATGTCTTCTTCTTTTTCTTCAAAAAAAAAAAAGGATGATGTCTAACTTAAGAGCTAGATTCCCTTTGAGAGAGATGGAGGGAGGGGAGAGAGATAGAGAGGGCTTTGGGCAAGAATCCCTTTAAAACAAAGGGAGAAATTGAGTTAAAAGAAAATAATAATCGTGGAGTTGAAATGGAGCTGGACCGCATGGTGTTATACTGGAATGAACTTAGGGAGTGATGATGCATCCCCCTTTTTCCAGTTCTATGGTAGTATGAATTTATGCAAGCATCACAAGTTTACTGTTACAAACATCGTAGTGAAGTTGTTAGAACTTTGTAAAATCAACAATGTCATTATGAATTAGTTAATCATTAAAAAGTTAGCACTTACAAATGTGCACTGTCAATTCTATATAGAAGATAAAACACCTTAATGAATATTATATTTAAGTATTTTCAATTTTACAATATAAAAGATAATAGAATTATAGAATAAAATTATCTCTTAAACCTATCTCTTGCTATATCTTTTTACCCTCTTGTTGAATCAGACAGCTGGATACGCCTGAGTCGGACTCTTTTATTCATGGTTATGCATCACTGCAAGCCACTGTAACTGAGCTTAATTGACTTGTTTATTTGGACTGTGATGAACACTCCCACTGGTTCTGATCAGCAGCACAAATGCTAATACAATCAAAGGTGCTGTTGCAACAGAAGTAAAATCTTTGGCTACCTTGAATCTCAGCTCTTTGGAAGTTCCTTTGAAAATGGATATGATGTACTGGGGATAAATTATTCCTTTGTTATCTGCCTTAATCTTGTTTAAAAAAGGCCCTCTTTCTGGTTAAATGTGCCATGTTGATTTCATTTTTATGGCCCTTTGTTTTTAATCAAAAGTTTAATATTTCGGGGTAGTGAGATCTCTCTGGTGTTGTTATAAGGTGCAATAGCAGCTTTATGCATCTATTTCCTTGTGTTTTATATGGTGTTGGCATACATATTTTTACTCTGTTTGCTACTTATACTTTCAATATTTCCTTGTTTTGTCTAGTTTGGTCAGCTGTTATGCGAGCAAAAACATGCCTACATTCTTAATGCTTACTAGTAGTTTGGTGCGTCAATTTCTTATATTTTCTGTTTGCTACTTAGGATATGTTCAGAAAATAACAGCCCGCAAGGACATTGATGTGATGGAGGATCTGGACAATGGAAAACCACCGTAACATGTTTCGATGCTTTCTCAGGCAGTGTTGATTTGTTGCCTCAGATGAGTAATTTTGATCTATGATCTTTATGTTCCTTTGGATAATGAGTGTGAAAGTAATTTTTCATTTTGCTCTGGTCCTATTGATGAAGCCAGTTAAAATTATTCTGCTGCTGTTTAACATCCTATCATTTATGAATTTTTTCTACAATTTTGCATGCTAAAGTGACGTTCTAGATTGTTACAATAAACATGTAAGACAACATGTACCTTGAATATTGATAATTAATGCAATTTCCATCCTTCGTCAACACTGCTGCATTGAGATCGAATCGTAGGTAAATGTACCATAAAGCTTCCAACTTGTGAACGGTATTCGAGATTTTTATGCTTGTCGTTTCATGTCCTCACATTGCACCGGTCGAGAATCTATAGTCTGGAGCAGTAACGCGGCAAATAACATTTATAAGTTGGACCAGCCAAGTTCTCGAGGTTGGCTTCTCATTCGCATGGGGCCTCCGTTCATCATCCAATACTGCAGAAAATGTCAACATTGAGCATTCTAAAATTTTGGTACAATTTATCCAAAAGACTCCCTTTGAAGCCCAAGAAGTGGCTCTCAGCCGAAGACCAGCAAGACTCTCGGACCAGAAGGCCTACGAGCCCGATGTCAGGGAGATGAAGCAGGTATTTGATAATATATCAAAGAAAGGTGAGAAGATTTCTGAGAACCACCTCAAGTCATTGCTGAAGGCGGTCGGGAATGAGAATGCAGCCTGTGAGGCAAAGCGGATGATCAAGGTAGCTGACCTCGACGGAGATGGGGTTCATAGATTTTGATGAGTTTATGGAATTACACAAGGAGGGCATAAGAACTAGTGATATCAGAAGTGCATTTTGGATGTTCGATCAAGATGGGAACGAGCGAATCAGTGCAGAGGAAGTATGGAGTATGTTGAAAAGACTTGGGGAGGATTGCACCTTGGAGCAGTGTAGAAGAACAATGATAAGGCACATAGGCAAGAATGGCGATAGATTTGTAGGAATGCGTGGTTTCATGGACATGATGATCCACACCATGAAGCCGAAATGAGGGGTTTCCGGAGCCAGGGGATTGTTATGGCACCTTTGTAAGAAAGCAGGTCGTGGGATTGTTATGGTACCGTACGGGCTTTATAACATGACGATGTCTTTTATTTCTTTTTTAGAGAAAATAAAGTGACCGTTGGTTTGCCCTTGATTTAATAATATTTTAAGGAATGAACTTTGCACTTAAATCTACATGATGTGGTGTATGATAAACCTTAAAGCTTAGATTTTTTTTTTTCCCTTTTCTCATGAGTAGGATTAGATTGACTGTTGTTTATGCAGGAGAATGAAAAGAAAAGATAACCTGGTTAAATTTTAATGACTTTTTCTTTGAAACATAAACACAAAAAAGAAAAAAAGCAAGAGAAAAATCGATCTTCAAGAAGGCCTTTCTTTGCATTCACTTGTGACATGGCTACACAATATAAATGTTGAGATTGCCAATTTTTCAGACAGAATCTCCTTGTAGATATAAAAAATTGGTATCATCACTAGGCATAATTATCATGGATACTAGGGTCAGGATTTACTTAAAGAAAGGATTTTTAATTTTTTAAACAAAAGAAAGAATAATAATGCCTCCCTTGGTGTTTCTGGAGTTGACATTACGAGAAATCTGAAGAAACTAGGGATTTATAGTGAAATAATAATCTTCTTAAAACAAATATCATCTGGGATTTGTCGTGATGAGCTAACAGCATTTTTCTGTCTATTGTTGAATGGCAAGAGATACCATAAAATGGGCAGAAAATCTCCATGATTGACTAATTCTTGTTTGAGAGATGGGGGTGTGTTTGGTTTAAGTCTTGTAATCTTTGCTTGGCCTGGAGTTATTAGCTTAGTTGACACCACTTTTCTAAGGACCTGTTATTGATTTAAATCCTGGTTGTAGCATGTTACTGTATTATGTGAAATGATTCCTTTTCGGTGCTTTGAGTTGCTTGGATGTTTTATAAAAATTACCTTTTACTCAAATATGTCATAAGCTGTCTCTTGAGCATGAATTTAGATATGCTGGACATTGCATGCTTTCCACTCTACTTTAAGTTTGCTTTTCTGGACTATGGATTCAGTTGGAACTTGAGAAAAGAGTCATACTTGTTTTGACAGAGTAATATTTTACACACCCGGCTGGTAGTTTGCGGCATTCTGGTATTAGGCCCTTTATTGCGTTGATCCTCTTCAGAGCTGACCGAATAAATGCCAAACTTTTCTCAACCAAGCACTGCTTATGGCAGTGCTAGGGATATTGGGACAAGATTAGTCTTAGGCAGTGATCAGCTGAATCCAGATATTCTCGTAGGACAGGTGTTAGTAGAACAACATGCGTTTTGTGAAACTGAAATAATGTTACGAGGACTGAAAACCAAGTTAAAAATGTGCTAGCATATTGTGAAAGTTCCACTCTCTAATGGAATTATCAGAAGGCAGCCCATTTGTCTCAAAAAAGTGCTTTTTTTTCTTAAAAATTCTCTTTTTAGCAGCATGATGGTAATATACCACCACTAGGATTTGAACTTCTTTTCTCCCAAGAACAAACCTTAAAGAGAGGTGCTAAGTAACTGATACAAGATTGGTTGGTAAAAAGAAGGTTAACTTATGCTGCTGGAAAAAAAAAACTTCTTCACATAATAAAATGTGACAGTGATGAAAATTTCCAATTTTTCAAAAAAAAAAGTGATGATAGAAGCTGATTTTGATTGGTGATCTAGAAATTCCTCATTCATTTAAAAGATAGATGTTGAAGTTGCTTGTTTACTCCAATAACGAGTTTTTCTTGCCGGGTGACATGAGGGGATAGTGGTGTGATAGACAGGACCATGGTTCAATCAAAGATTTGCTACGTTGACATTAGGTGACGGGTGCCATAACATTGTACAGTTCATGGTTCCAGCTTGTCGAGATTAGATGCAAACTCGCGACTGCAGTTTGGTCGATTGACAAGGCTTTTATATCAAAAGAAGTGTGCTATTTTTCCCTTCAAAATAAGGATCAATATAATATGCTCTTTCACTCTGTTTTTGTTTAGTAAACTTGGATTGCAGAAGGAGGAGTTTAAACTGAGTTACCTATATTTAACCTCTGAATCAAATACGGCATCTCTTTCACTCATTATCTTCGTTACTAATCACTATTTGTCACTTATCATCATCATCACCACGATTATAGCTACCATCCATTACCCTTCTTCACCGTTACTATCATCACCATATCTTTACAATTCACCATTAATGCCATGACTATCATCACCACACCTCTGCCATAGTTATTCTCCTCCATTACCACTACCGCCATATTCATCGTCTTCTATTACTGCTACCATCATAATATTTTTACCACCTGTCACCACTATCATTTTCACCATCCTTGTTGCTATCGCTACCATACATTTATCACTTATCTATGCTACCTACCATTATACCTTTATTATCCATCATTACATTCATCATCTACTCTTCACCATGGACCATCATAGTTGGGCTCATTTTTCAAACCGGCGCCTTTTGGCACCGATTTTAAAGGAAAGTGATGGAATACAAACTTATTATGGAAACGGTGTTAAAGGGAAAACGTCATTTGAAATGGCATTTTCCCCAGGCCCCGTCACCCCCCAGGCTCGGCCCCGTCAGCTGGGATGCTGACAGGGATCGAGCAGAAATCACTACATGTGGCGATTTCAACTAAATGAAATCGCCACTTCATAGATGAAATCACCACTTCATCTGGTGATTTCAGATGAAATCGCCACATGAAGTGGCGATTCATACTCACGATGAAATCGCCATATGGTGTGGCGATTTCATCCCTGAAATCGCCATATGGTGTGGCGATTTCATCCCTGAAATCGCTACACCATGTGGCGATTTCAATAGAAGCCCCCGACCGAGAGCAGCGATCGGGGGGACTTCTTTTTAAAGGGCCTGTGTTGCCCTTTCTCCTCCGCTCCTCCGCTCATCGACTCCTCCGTTTCTCGCCGAAGATCCCCGCCGCGGCTCGCCTACCTTCGGAGATCCATCATCTAGAGCAGCCCTTACTCCGCTCGCCGACCATCCCTTGTTAGTATGAATTTGCTAGATGTTGATAGGGGCTTATTTTTAAATTTTTTCCGTATACAATTTAGCTGATGTTAGACGAATCTGTGAGTCAGTCAACTTGTTTGAGCGATGGTGCCGCTGATGCTGTTGCATTAAGATCCAAATACAATGGATCTTATTGCATTAAGATCCAAAAACTCTAGTATTAGATGATATGCTCTAGTATTTGCATTAAGATTCATTGTATTCAGATCTAGATAATAGCAGCCGATATGCTCTAGATGTGGCATAACATCACTTTTAGGTCTTCTTTGTTGTAAATATTACTTTTATGTTTATTGATTGCTTGCAGCTCCTACCTAGTCTCAGCTTATTCCACATCAGCTAATAATTCTTTTAATTTGTTTTATTAGATTATCAAGACATGGCTCATAATGTTTTAGATTCAGGGCCTCGTGATCCTACTGTTCTCAATTTGCAACAGTTGCATAGATCAACGAACATATTTCAGGGCGAGGTGTGTATTATTGATCGACGGTTCTTAATTAATTTACATGTGTTTATGTTAATGCGGATGTATCATTGAATTTTTTTTTCAGGAGTTACCGGTTCTTAGATGTCGTCGGCATGACGCACATATATGGAAAGAGACACCGGGAATGTCACACCCACAAGTGCAGTACTATTTAGATCATGTCGGCATGTTTGGCATATATCGGATTGGCCAGATTCGACTGGATGTCGGCCTTATTTCTGCACTGGTTGAGAGATGGCGGCAAGAGACCCACACATTTCATCTACCTTTTGTGAGGCGACCATTATACTATAGGATGTCAGTATTTTGAGTGGCCTCCGGATTGATGTTGCTGTTACTGGGTTAGATCCGCGCCATACAATTCCGGAGTGGCAGGCTATATTTGGGAGGTTATTTGGTGTTGTACCTCCCGTCGAAGCATTTCCGAAAGGTCGTTTTCGTTTAGCATTCTTTGATCAATTCTATCGCGACCTTCACTTGGACGAAGATGTGGATGATGAGGTTGTCCAGCAGTTCATGAGGGGACAACTTCTTCGAATCATTGTGGAGTGATTCTTTCGGATACCTCTGGTAATTTAGTTAAGTTGATGTACGTACCATTTCTGAAGACTTGAAGGCATTTGCCGCTCTTAGTTGGGGCTGGTTTATATAGAGCACTATGTCGTGCAACGAGCCCTACCCAGTCTGACATCGGAGGATACCTCCCATTGCTACAGGTAAACACTTTATTCTTATGTCTGAGATCGAGGTAATTTTTATTGTTAATTAACATTTTGAATTATCCGAACATGCAGATTTGGGCATGGAACGATTTCCTATTTTCCATCCACGAGACTCGAGATTCCGGAGGTTAGACCTTCGGATGCCGATGATGATTGGCACTTAGGTGCACCGTGGGGGTATAGATGGCACGTAAGATATAACATGAAAAATATTCCAACCCATACACTACGTGCTTATAGGGACAGTTGGATGTGTTGATGATAGTGAACAACAGGTATGTCATGTTGTAATATGGAATTCAATTAGATCGATTCATTATGTTGATTAATGATTAATTAAATTTTTTCTATGCAGTTCTTATGGTGTCCTTACTCATCGGCAGTTATCTCTATTTTACCTCCAAGCTGCTTGGTAAGTTTGGATATTTGGATGACACAGATCCCGCTGATGATCATGTACCTGAGTTGGAATAAGTTCTGGATGAGTGTATGCAGGAATGGAACTAAAGCCAGTGTCATGAACTACCACGTCTCCATATGACTCTTCATCTTCATTTGACTCTTCATCTGAGTCATCATATTCAGGCCAATAGTCATCATTGCACTTTCATCTGACTCCATTCCCCGACTATCAATATTACACTGATTGTTTACCACATCATCACTCTGCACTGCTGGCATAAATCCCTCAATCATTAGGAAATCCACTGGAGTCCTAACCTGTTTCTGCTGCTGGGCTATAGGAGAATTGTCTCGAACATTCTCTATGTGACCAACACTATATGGCTCTGGAACATCATCCTTTAAAACGTAGAGTTCAATACATCGATATTCTTAACACTTCGAGGGAAATGTCAACATGTGCACCACATTGTCGTCGTCCTCAATTGGAAGAAGCACATATTTTTGATGCATTGTTGGAGATCTCCACATCAATTTGATGATGTCTCTGTACTGGAATTGTTAGAACTGTATGTACCTGATCAACCAACTAGCAAAGCGTGTTCCTGTGCTAATTTCAAACATTTACATGGAGGTTGATTATAATGTATCCCTTCTTGGTCGCCATGTTCAATTGATCCATCATAATATAGCAGAACACGTACAGTTTCCATCTAAAAAAAGGTGATCAAAATTTATCACGAACAACTACAAAAAAATATGCATATATTTTAGTAGTATTTAGCACATATTGGTTCCCAAGATCCATATGGAACATATTAAGATAAAACATTTAATCTCCCATGATGATATTATAGCTAAAATAAAACATCAATATCCATGTGCATCCATATGATACAGAAAAATATAAATATTTTTCATGTTTATTTATGCTCCCTATTTTCATCTCTACACATAGATCAAAAAATACACATCTCATGCTTTCTTCTTTGTCAAAAAAATCTATTAATATCAGTTATATGAGGGAATGTATAAACACACATCTCATGCATATAAAAATCAGTTTAAGAAGGGAATATGAGAATGCATATAAAAATCAGTTTAAGAAGGAAATATGAATCTACCTTGATGAGAACTAAGTGCGAGTATACACGATCCGACAAAAGAGGTAGAGACGGTGTGTTTAAGAGGTGGCAATTATCTGGGCGGAGCAAGGGCGATTTAGGGGCCGTTTAAGTCCCCGTAGGGCACAGGCCTCTCTTTAAAAAGGAAGTCCGCCGATCGGCTCTCGGAAGGGGTGGGACTGATGAAATTGCCACATCATATGAAAGTTGGTGTGGCAATTTCATTTATAGGAAATTACCACATGAAGTGGCGATTTCAGGATGAAATCGCCACACAATGTGGCGATTTCGCTCCACATGAAACCGCCATATGAAGTGGCGATTTCTTTTCTTTCTCTATCGGCACCCCAGCTGACGGGGCGTTAGCTGGGCCAAGTAGGGAGGGGGATGTGGCAATGAAAAAACACCATTTGAAATGATGTTTTTCTCTTTAACACCATTTCCATAATAAGTTTGAATCTCATCCCTTCACTTTAAAACTGGTGCCAAAACGCATCGATTTAAAAAATAGCTCATCATAGTTGCTATGACCATCATGACCATTTCACTATCATCGCTACTATCACCGCTCTTCTTCCATCTTTCATCACCATATCTCATTATCCTCATTACCCTTCATCATCATTGCTATTATCATCTATCCATCACCCTGCCACCACTGCCATTCCTTTCACCATCATCATTGTACCTAAGATTATGCTATCCAAAAAGTCTGAAATAATTGGAAACGCACTATGCCATTAAATGATCTTCTCATCTCCTCTACAGAATTATTCTCTGTAGCTAGGGTAGTCTCCTCCATGGACGAGGATTTGTTTTGACACCAAATTCATATAATGCAACGTAGCAAGCTTGGCAACCATTATAAGCATGGCCAACATAGCTTAATATTTGATGCATATTAATGTATATGATGGCGTCATAGTAGACCAATAAGGCCCTTTACGGTTTTCAGCGTGCTTCTTCTCCGCGATAGGGCATGACCGGCGAGAACCCACGTGATCCGTCTGATCCGCCACCAATTGTCCTGATCGGGCATGGCATACGGCGCAGCCCCTTGACCGGGACGGCGCGGTCCATCTTGGTCGATGGTGGCCACCGGGTGAGATCCGGGTGCTTTGCTGCAGGCGTTGTCAGAGGAGATCCCGAGCCCGGGCCGCAACGGCCGAGACCGTGGACGCCGTGGCTTGGGCGAGGCCCCGACTCAAGTTCTTCTGGACCTGAGCGATTCCAAATTCCTGGCCTTTCTTTTACGGAAAAGTCTTGGTTTTTTTTTTTTTACTCTCTAGCCCCGCTCACGTCTAGTGGGATCGCTGTTCAGTTAGGAGCTCTTTTACTCCCTAGCAATGCTCACGCCTAGTGGGATCGTTGTTGGAGTTGTCCTTGGATGATCCTTACAAAAAAAAAATAGATCCGTTAGAGGTTAGGTAAGAAAAATATATCCATTGAAAACTTGAAATTCCGTTTCTGACGTGGAGGGGTCGACTCCAGGTCTTAAGGTGTCGGCTCCAAATCGGAATCCTAAAAATAGTAATAAACGGTCCGTCAAGGTGTCGGCTCCAAGATTTTGAAGTGTCGGCTCGGCGAGATCTCGAGTCAGCTCCAACTTTCTGATGGTGTCGGCTCCACCAGTGTCCGAAAATATCACTCTCTGTAACTGATCTGGAGTCGGCTCCACACTCTACAGGTGTCGACTCTAATTTTTCATGGGTTGGCTCCAAAAATTTAGGTGTCGGCTCCGAAGCGTATTGAAAATCAACACTGTTCTGATACTCTCTGAAGTCGGCTCCGAAGATTTAGGGTGTCGGCTCCAAGTTCTGAACTTACATAGATTCCATTTAAATTCAACTTGAAACTAATTTTCTAAGTAGCATATAGATGAATAACCAATCTTAATTCCTAAAACACTTATCAAATTTATTAGAAACATAAGAAATACACTCATGGCTTTTGTTAATCATCAAAATCAATAATTGGGTCAACAATCTTCTCCTTTTTGATGATGACAAAAACATTGAGTATATGCTTGATTAATCAATGAAAATTTTAACACATAAAAAAGTTTTCATAGTTAAGCTCCCCTGAATGAGGTAGCTATCCCTATGATACTCAAATAACATCTTTTCTTCTTATCATTAAATCTTATGCAATTAAGTTCATGCTTGATACCAATTTACTAATGAGATTCATTCAATGTATATATGCAATTATCTTTTCTCCCCCTTTTACATTTAATTATAACTTTTATGCATATACAAATATTATTTATTTCTTCTCTTTTTTGTAATCAACAAAAAGGTTAGGAAGATGTAAATATAATTAAGATCAATATATTAAAGATTAAGTGAATCAAAATTCAATTCAAGTCACTCAATAACAAAGTTCAACTTTAGTAAATATGATTTTCATTAAAGTATCAAAACATTACATCATGAGTGCTTTCATACATCATTGAACAAAAAGTTACTTTATCAAAACATATTAAACTTAAACATCAACTTTTAATAACATCAAAAGATTTAAACTAAACTTTAGTACATCAAAAGCAAACTTTCATTACAACATAATCAAAAATACATAATTTAATGATTTCTAAGAACTCTTTGTAAATCTTCCATAATTTTGCCCATTCCTTCACTTTGAGTTCTGATAAATTCGTTCAGTCTTCTATCAAAGAATGCAGATGCAGTTACAATTTTCTCTTGAAGCTCTGCATTGCATCTAGAATAAGTCTCGGAATCTCCTTCAAATTCTTTAAGTTCCTCAAATATGTTCTTGAGATCATTCTTAAAGATTCTGAAGAAGAACCAAGGGTGGCCTTAATCTTGCTTACTCTTTCATCTAAGGAATAATAACTCTCTCAAGCTCATAAGACTGTTGTCTATCTCAGTCTTCATCTCTTCTTTATGATTAACAAATAGTCCTTTAAGTTGCTCTAATTGGATAGCATAAAAGCCAGTAGAACTGTAAGAAAAAGGTGCAGAATTAGGTACAACAGCAGGTGCAGGAGCTGGGGTCGCCGGGGGTGCCTCCAGGGGTACTGAACAACTCGGTGCAGATGAGTGATGCCTATCTGAGGGTCCTACCTCGGAAGGTCCATGGACCACAGAGTCAACTCCAGTAGCTCTCAACTCATCCTGTCCTTTCCTTAATCAAATACCCTTTACTTTCTTAAAACCCATCCGGTGCAAAATAGCAGAATTGTAATAGTCAGTGTGCCAAAGTCTCTTCAAGGGCTCATTTTCCAGAATGCTAACTCCTTGGCTTCGAAATACTCTTGTCAAAACCATGCCATAAGGAAGTGTAGCTCTCTTCCTGCTGCCAGCCTCTGCCATGTATCCAATAATCATTCCTGGTAGATTAAGAGGCTGCCCGGTGATCACACTGTCCATAACAACAATGTCTCGCTCTGAGACATACTCAAAACGTCCAGTTTTAGGAAATAAGATCTGGCTACAAATATTGTGAAGCAATCTAAGCTCCAGGGGTAGCTGTTTGGCACTCACTTCCTCAAAATCAGTCATCTCCCTGCCAAGTAATCTTGAAAGTGCTGCACCTCTCTCACTGTGTGCACTTGCTATCAAACCAATAGCAGGGATTTCCAATAAATTCCCTAAAATTTCGGCTGTCAAATGAATTCGGGTGCCTCTGACTGAGCTAACAAGCCCACCATCTCCTCTAGACAAATTGTTGTAAAATTCCTTTACTAGACTTGGGTAGGTTGGAATATCTAATGAGCAAATACGTTCCCAACCCATTTCCTAACTGTTTTCCTAATGAAAAACCCTATGAATCAAAAAAGTTGAAATCCACTTTCCTACCAGTTGTAATGATCTTTCCCGCTAATAAATCAACTTGAGGGGATGAGGGAGAGGGATTAACACTTTGGGTTGAAGAAGAGGAGGTTGAAGACGAACTGGGCAACGGTTGGCGAGCCGGATGCCTTGCAGTCCTTCTCCCGGTTGTAATGGGTGCTCCAAACGATGATCCACGGTGCTTTGGTGCCATTGGAAGCAAGGGGATGGTAGATTTGAAAGATTCGAAGGTTTGAGTGAAGTGGGGAAGGATTTGGAGATGATTTGAGGAATTTAGAAACGAGATGTGTCGACTCTGCCCTAAAATAGTCAAATTGGGTCCACCAGGTATCGACTCCCGCAAAGCGAGGGTTGACTCAACTCGCTAAAATAGTCAGTGCTCAAATGGAGTCGACTCCGCAAAGCAGGTGTCGGCTCCCAGAAACATAGACAGAGCAACACAAACAGGTGTTGACTCCACCAACTGTGGTGTCGACTCCAAGAAAGTTTCAGTGAAAAAATGAAAGTTTCAAATGATCCGAAACTTGTCAAAAAGTTATTAAAATTTGAATAACCAAGGGATTCATGTTTCTAGATAAGTTTTCCTTAGAATCATGAGAAAATTTTTTAAGAAAAGTGATTTAGATAATTGATCCTTGGAGGTTTAGACTATTCTAAAGGATCACAAATTCCTAATTCACCTCTAAGATAGCAAAATCTTTCTTCACTAAGGGGTTTTGTAAATATGTCAGCTAATTGTTCATCAGTACAAACATAATCAAGACAAATGTCATCATTAGCTACATGTTCTCTAATAAAATGATATCTAATTTCAATATGTTTAGTTCTTGAATGTTGTATAGGATTTTTAGTTAAATTGATTGCACTAGTGTTATCACATCTAATAGGAGTTTTATCAAGTGTTATGCCATAATCTTCAAGTTGTCGCTTAATCCAAAGGATTTGAGCACAACAACTTCCAGCTGCAACATATTCAGCTTCAGCAGTAGATAATGCAACCGAATTTTTTTTGCTAAACCATGAGATTAAGTTACTTCCTAAAAATTGACATGCACCACTTGTACTTTTTCTATCTAACTTACATCCAGCATAATCAGAATCAGAATAAGCAATCAAATTTAATGTTGAGTCTCTAGAATACCATAATCCTACATTTTTAGTTCCATTTAGATATCTTAGTATTCTTTTTACAGCAATTAAATGAGATTCTTTAGGTTCAGATTGATATCTAGCACATAGACAAACAGCAAACATGATATCAGGTCTACTTGCAGTTAAGTAAAGTAGAGATCCGATCATACCTCTATAATGCTTTTGATCAACTTTCTTACCATCTTCATCTTTATCCAATTTGCATGAAGGACTCATGGTGTTCCAAGGGGTTTGATTGATTCCATTCCAAACTTCTTGAGAATTTTCTTTGTGTACTTTGTTTGGTTGATGAAAATTCCCTCTTTCTTTGTTTGATTTGAGTCCTAGGAAGAAGTTGAGTTCTCCCATCATGCTCATCTCGAATTCACCCTGCATTAACTTAGCAAATTCTTGACACAAAAGATTGTTAGTAGCACCGAATACAATATCATCTACATAGATTGTACTACCAATAAATCTTTATCTTTTCTTTTCAAAAATAAGGTTTTATCAACATTTCCTCTAGAAAAATTATTTTCAATTAGAAATTTGCTTAACCTATCATACCAAGCTCTAGGTGCTTGTTTTAAACCATAAAGTGCTTTGTGTAATTTAAAAACATGATTTGAAAATTCATGATCTTCAAAACCTGGTGGTTGTTCTACAAAACTTCTTCATTTATAAAACCATTTAAAAATGCACTTTTAACATCCATTTGAAATAAATTGATATTCATATGACATGCAAATGCAAGTAATAGTCTAATTGCTTCTAATCTAGCTACAGGTGCAAAGGTTTCATCAAAATCAATTCCTTCTTCTTGATTATATCCTTTTGCAACTAATCTAGCTTTATTTCTAATTACTATGCCATTTTCATCTAATTTATTTCTAAATACCCATTTAGATCCTATAACTGAGTGACCTTTAGGTCTATCAACTAAGGACCATACATTATTCCTAGTAAATTGATTTAATTCTTCTTGCATAGCTAGCATCCAATTACTATCTTTTTAGCTTCTTCAATAGTTTTAGGTTCAATTTGAGATACAAATGCAAGATGATTATTGATATTTCTCATGATGATCTAGTTCTTACACCTTGAGATGGATCACCTATAATCAATTCCTTTGGATGACCATAGCATATCTCCAATCTCTAGGAAGATCTACCTCATTATGATTAGTATCAATAACATCAACTCTAGGTGAATCATCATCTTTAGCTTCTTGTTCATGATCTGAAGATACATCTATATTTAATTTTTCAATATCTCTCTCTAGCAAATTTGTATCTTCCTCATCATCAATCTTTTCTGAACTTGATGCTAAAGACTCATCAAAAACTACATGAATAGATTCTTCTACAATTAAGTTTTTCTTGTTAAATACTCTATAGGCTTTACTAGTTGTTGAATATCCTAAGAATATGCCTTCATCAGATTTTGCATCAAATTTTTCAAGATTGTCTTTACCATTATTATGAATGAAACATTTACAACCAAATGCATGAAAATAACTAATGTTAGGTTTCCTATCATGCCATAGTTCATAGGAGTTTTCTTAAGGATTGGCCTAATTAAAGCTCTATTAAGGATGTAACATGCTGTGTTTATAGCTTCCGCCCAGAAGTACTTTGGGAGTTGGCTTTCACATAGCA
>UESW01003219.1:0-16469 GCA_900491605.1 Calamus simplicifolius | reverse complement strand
ATATAAAACATTTTCAATAAAAGTGGATGAAGTTATTTAATTTTACCAAGGCCCATGATTTGACCTTTGCCATTGTCTCCAAAAGTAACAACTCCTCCTCTTTTATCTTTAAGGATGATGAATTGCTCATTGTCACCCGTCATGTGCCTTGAACAGCCGCTATCAAGATACCACTCTCGTTTTGATCTTTGGCTGCAAGACACTCCTGCAAAATGATCAAACTTTTTGTTTAGGTATCCAAGCTTTCTTGGGTCCTTCATGGTTAGTAGCAATAAAGATTGTTCCTTTCGGAACCCATATTTTCTTTCCTTTAATTTTTAAATTTTTGCTAGTTTTCTTAGTATTGCATTCATATGATTTATGTCCTTTTAAACCACATTTGAAACAAGTAATATTAGGTGTTGGCCAGCACGTATAAAGATATTTTTTAAAGATTTTTGCTTCCTAAGAGGATTATATCCTAATCCTGCCTTGTCAAAAATAGCCTTTTGACTATCTAAAATCATGTTTAATTTTGAAGAACTTAAGGTAAATTTATCAACTATATCCTTATATTTATCAACCTCTTTCTTTAGATTAAGGTTCTCATTTGAAACTAATTCATTTTCTTTTACAACGTCTTCTTTTTTAGATTTCAAGTCTTTAATTCCTAGAGCTAACTTATTTTTCTCTTTAAGCAGATTTGCATTTTCAGTTTTTAAAGATTTGCTTTTCTTTTTCAAAACTTTGAAATCAGCAATTAATTCATTAAATACATCAAATAATTCTTCAAATGTAAAGTCTTGAGTTTCAGTACTTACCTCATCTTCTTTTGCCATGAAGCAAATGTTTGCAACTTCCTTTATTCTTCCTTAGAAGAGGATTCTTCACTGTCGCTCCATGTTGCAACATAAACCTTCTTCTTTTGTAAGCTTTCTTCAATTGAGGACAGTCATATCTGAAGTGCCCCGGTTTCTTACATTTATAACATATGATGGGTTCTTTTTCCTTGTCCTTGTCCTTCTCTTTTTCTTTTTCTCCTTCCATTTTTGTTCCAAACTTTCTTCTATGGAAGGGTCTCCTTCTTTGCATAAATTTCTTAAATTTCTTAGCTAGGAGAGCAGTCTCATCATCATCATCTTCATCCTCACTGCTGCTTTCCTCAATTTCTGCAGCCTTAAGAGCAATAGTTCTCTTCTTCTTGACATCTTCCTCTATATGCTGCTTCATTGTTAATTCATGGGTCATCAATGATCCAAGTAGCTCCTCCAAAGGTAAGGTATTGAGGTCCTTGGCTTCTTGGATTGCAGTCACCTTTGCTTTCCATGACCTTGGAAGAGATCTAAGAATTTTACGCACTAAATCAGAATTAGCATAGGTCTTACCAAGACTTTTTAGACCATTCACAATATCCGTAAATCTAGTGTACATGCATGTGATAGTTTCATTTTGTTCCATGCTAAACAATTCATATTTTTGCACTAGAATATTAATTTTTGATTCTTTTACTTGATTAGTACCCTCATGGGTAACTTCTAATCTATCCCAGATTTCTTTTGCGAAAATACATGTAGAAATTCTATTAAATTCATTAGCATATAAAGCACAATATAAATATTCATGGCTTTTGCATTAAGCTGAGCCATTTTCCTATCGTTCTCGTTCCAATCCCTTTTGGGTTTGGGAACTATTGAACCATCTACTAAGTGTGTGGGTGTACTTGGTCGATTAATGATTACACTCCATAGTTCATAATCTAAAGCTTGAATAAAAATTCTCATTCTAGCTTTCCAATATCCATAATTTGTTCCATTAAATAAAGGAGGTCTATTTGTGGATTGACCTTCAGCAAATGAAGATCCAGCTTGAGCTGTCATTTGGATCTTTGACTCTTAATCGTTGGATCAAGCTGAAAATGAGCACTAGCTCTGATACCAATTGTTGGCCCAGATGTGAGGGGGGGTGAATTGGGTTCTTAAAAATTTTAACACTTTAAAACTAAGTACTTTGATATGAAAGTGTTTGAGTGCAATGTATAGATAAATGCTAGCACAAATAAATGAGATAGAGAGAGAGAGACAAAGCATGGCAAATACAAAGATTTTATAGTGGTTCGATGTATCTAACACCTACGTCCACTCCCAAGCAGCACTTGGGTCTACATTATAATCCACTTGATTACCGGCGAGTTATTTTACAAGCTCACAACCCAAACTTGTTGTTTTTCCGGGATCACAACGAACCTAGCTGGTTTTTCGGGCTCACTAGCACAAAACCCAACCACAAGCTATCCTTAGCTTGTCCGAGGTACACTACCTCCACTAATTCAATCCCCTGATTGAATTAGCAAACAACAATAAAAATAGAGTTTTGAATACAAAATAGCTCCTTAAATGAGCAAATATGTAATTAAATAAACAAAGGTAAGAAAATCCTGTTTGAAGCGATTAGGATGTGTGCTTTTCTTCTTTTCTTCTTCTCCTTTGAAAGATTGAATTAGGCCTCAGCTCAGATTCTTCACAAAAATTGCGGTGGAGAAGTTGGAGAGAAACAGGGCTTTTGCTTTCTTCCTTTTTGCTTGGGAAATCCTTGATTTTGAACTTTGAGTGCTTTAGATTTCTCTTTAAACTCTCTAGGATTGATGGATTTGAGCTCTGAGTCTTTCCTCTTGATTTCTCTTTCTTTTTCACTAAGTATTTTTCTTGATTTTCTCTCTTTTTCACTAAGTATTTTTCTTGATTTTTCTCTCTTTTCACTAAGTATTTTTCTCGATTTTTCTCTCCTCTTTTTCAAACGGATGGTTCCCCCTTTTTATAGATCTCTTAATCCAAGTTTAGGTGAGAAATATATTCGTTACAGAGTGGTTGATTGCTTCTGCACACACAGAAAAATAGCCGTTAGAGATTAGGTGGAAAAAATATTACCGTTGGAGTCTGTTCTGACATTTGAAAATCCGCTCCTAACAGGTTGGAGTCGGCTCCAACTTTTCAGGTGTCGGCTTCAAATCGGGGTGTCCAAAAATAGTAATAAGAAGTTCATTGAGGAGTCGGCTCTGAAAAGTTAAGTGTCGGCTCAGCGCCTTCGGGAGTCGGCTCCAGATTTCAAAGGTGTCGACTCTAACTGTGTCCAAAAAATATGCTCTCTGTACTCAAGTTAAAGTCGGCTCCAGAAACTTAGGTGTTGGCTCCGCAACTTTCAGGTGTCGGCTCTCGAACTCCAGGTGTCGGCTTCGAAAACTGACGCAGAAATCACTTCTCTGTATCTCAGGTTGGAGTTAGCTCCGAAACTCTTGGTGTCGACTCCGGACCGTGCCAAAATTTTAGAAAAGTTCTGATACGCACTGGGGTTGGCTCCGGATAGTTGAGGTGTCGACTCTAAGTTCTGAACTAAAATATTTTCATTAAAATTCGATTCAAAACTTATTTCCTTATACCTTTTGACTGATTAAACATTCTCAATGCCTAAAACACTTCTTAAATTTATCAGAAACATAATGAATATACTCATGTCTTTTGTTAATCATCAAAATTAATAATTGGGTCAACATCGGGGTATAACCAAATCAAGATGGACCGACGGACGAGGAGGCTACTTCCTTTGTGATAGAGAGAGGCGTCTATTGCTACAAGATGATGCCCTTCGGACTGAAGAATGCCGGAGCCACGTATCAGAGGCTGATAAACAAAGTCTTCGAGGGATAGCTCGGATGCAACATGAAGGTATGCGTGGATGACATGTTAACCAAGAGCGTCCGCGCCGAGGACCACGTCGTTGACCTAGCGGAATCCTTCAACAACCTCCACCGCTACTAGATGAGACTCAATCCCAGCAAGTGTGCCTTTGGGGTGGCAGCAGGTAAGTTCTTGGGTTTCTTGGTGACCCAGCGGGGGATTAAGGCAAACCCAGACAAGATCCGCACCATCTTGGACATGAGGCCTTTGGCCAACAAGAAAGAGGTGCAGCGTCTGACCGAGAGAGTGGCGGCCTTGAGTCGTTTTCTATCGAGGTCGGTCGAGCGGTGCTTGCCTTTCTTCAAGGCTCTACGGAAGGTGAACGGCTTCGAGTGGATGGAGGAGTATCAGAAAGCCGTCGAGGGGCTGAAGAAGTTCTTGTCAACCCCACCGCTCCTGTCAAAGCCCATGGAAGGAGAAGATCTCTTCTTATACCTTGCTGCCTCCGCTGAGGCGGTCAGCTCGGTCCTTGTCCGAGTGGATCCAAACGGGATGCAGAGACCGATCTATTACACCAACAAAGTGCTTCACAATGCAGAGATCAGGTATACCAACACCGAGAAGATTATTTTTGCACTAATGCTCTCCGCTCAACGTCTCAGGCCATACTTCCGAGCCCATCCGATTGTGGTGCTGTCGGACCAACCGTTGAAGGCAATCCTATCCCGTCCTGACACCTCCGATCAGCTGGCAAAGTGGGCGCTCAAGCTGGTGGAGTTTGACCTGACGTTCCAGCCAAGGTTAGCCATGAAATCATAAGTCTTGGCAGACTTCTTGGTCGAGTGCACTTGGACTGAGGAGCCATCAGAGAACCCTGATGAGACACCTTCTGTTGTTCCCTTCGAGGCGGTGGCGAAGGAGTGGATCCTCCATGTAGATAGAGCATCGAACTCCCAGGAAAGTGGAGCGGGCCTCATACTAGCAAGTCCTGAAGGAACGGTGGTGGAGTATGCTCTTTGTTTCCTCTTCCCAATCATAAACAATCAAGCCGAGTACGAAGCCCTGCTGGCCGGAATGAGACTCGCTCGCAAACTCAAGGCAGAGCACCTTAGAGCCTTCACGGACTCTCAACTCGTCTCTGGATAGATCGCTGGAGAGTACGAGGCTAGGGACACCACCATGTCCCACTATTTGAGCAAGGTCCGAGTGCAAGCTTTATACTTCGCTCATTTCAGTGTCAGTTATATTCCCAGGGGCGAGAATGCTAGGGCTGACGCGCTCTCTCGTCTGGCCACATCGGCTGACGGAGCCCTGGGAAAGACATATATGGATCTAGAGGTCCCCAGCATTGAAGCTGCAGAGGTCTTGCTGGTCGACTCAAAGCCTGCGTGGGCTGAGGCTTACATCCGGTTTCTCACCGACGATGTTCTTCATGATGACCCTACGGAGGCCAAGTCGCTCAGGCGGCAAGCCCCCAGGTTCATGGTGTTGGACGGGCATTTGTACCGAAGGTCCTTCTCCTACCCACTCTTGAAGTGTGTCGGCCCTGCAGACGCTGATTACATACTCCATGAGATCCACGAGGGTATCTGCGGGAACCATCTGGGAGGCAGGGCATTGGCGCACAAGGCTTTGTGCCAAGGGTACTATTGGCCTACAATGAAAGGGGATGCAGTTGAGCTGGTCCGAAGGTGCGATAACTGCCAGTGACACGCTAACATCCAGCGGCAGCCGACCTCCCAGTTAAGCCCCTTATCAGCCCCGTTGCCTTTCGTCCAATGGAGGATGGACATCCTGGGACCATTCCCCCCAGCTCCCGATCAGCGAAGGTTTTTACTCATCGCCATCGACCACTTCACCAAGTGGGTGGAGGCCAAGGCACTGACAAAGATCATAGAGAGCAAGGTAAGGTCCTTCTTCTGGAAGTCCGTTATCTACCGATTCGGGATACTCCACACCCTCATCACCGACAACGGTCGGCAGTTTGACAACGCCCCCTTTAGGGAGTTCTGCGCTGAGTTGGGCATCCGCCATCGGTTCACTTCAGTAGCCCATCTGCAGATAAACGGAGCGGCCGAGGTAATGAATCACACTATCCTTCAGGGGCTCAGAACGCGACTCGATGATTTCAAAGGGAGATGGACGGACGAGCTTCCCAACGTGCTGTGGACCTACCACACGACATCTCGGATTCCAACGGGAGAGACCCCTTTTTGTCTTGTGTTCGGGTCCGAGGCTGTCATCCCCGTGGAGGTCGGCATGCCAAGTCCTCGGGTGAAATCGTTCAGCGAGAAGGATAACCCGGGCCGACTGCGGTCCAACCTTGATCTCATTGAAGAAGTACGTGATCGGGCGTGACTTAGAATGGCGGCTTACCACCAAAGAACCGCCAAGTACTATAATGCTCATGTTCGCTCCATGACATTCCTTCTGAGGGATCTGGTCCTCAAGAGAGCTGAAGTCTCGAAGCCGACCGAAAGAGGCAAGTTGTCCCCTAATTGGGAGGGACCCTACCGTATCACAGAGACTCTGCACCGAGGAGCGTACCGAATCGAAGGGCTCGACGGGATTCTGATCCCTCGAACCTGGAACTCGAACAACCTCCATCGATACTATCAATGATGTATACAGATGGCTTGTTTAGGTTTGAGCGCCTCACCCTCTTATCTCATTGAAATAAAGACGAGTCTTGAATATCTTATCTTTTCTTGATTAACAAAGATGTGTAGTGTACTGTCCTCGCACTCCAAGCCCGACCCCGGTCGGCACTCAAAGACCGAGTCCAGCAGGGTCGGCCTTAGCCGACCCCAAGCGTTGACACTCCAAGCCCGACCCCGGTCGGCACTCCAAGCCCGACCCCGGTCGGCACTCGAAGACCGAGTCTAGCAGGGTCGGCCTTAGCCGACCCCAAGCATCGGCACTCCAAGCTCGACCCCGGTCGGTACTCCAAGCCCGACTCCGATTGGCACTCGAAGACCGAGTCCAGCATGGTCGGCCTCAGCCGACCCTAAGCGTCGGCACTCCAAGCCCGACCCCGGTCGGCACTCGAAGACCGAGTCCAGCAGGATCGGCCTCAGCCGACCCCAGGCGTCGACACTCCAAGCCCGACCCCGGTCGGCACTCAAAGACCGAATCCAGTAGGGTCGGCCTCAGCTGACCCCAAGCGTCGGCACTCCAAGCCCGACTCCAATCGGCACTCGAAGACCAAGTCCAGCAGGGTCAGCCTCAGCTGACCCCAAGCGTCAGCACTCCAAGCCCGACCTCGGTCGGTGCTCCAAGCCTGACCCTGGTCGGCACTCAAAGACCGAGTCCAGCAGGGTCGGCCTCAGTCGACCCCAAGCGTCGGAGTAGGCCGACCCCAAGCATCAGTACTCCAATCCCGACCTCGGTCGGCACTCCAAGCCCGACCCCGATCAGCACTCGAAGACTGAGTCCAGCAGGGTTGGCCTCAGCTGACCCCAAGCGTTGGCACTCAAAGTGCTATTCCCACCACGCAAAGTAAAGGGGGGAGAGAGCACAAACATGAGATCAAAGGCTTGAACAGAAATTGCATTTCATTACTAAAAAGAGTCTTACAAAAATGCCAAAACAAGTCAGACTTCAAAGATGTAAACATAAAAAGGAAATCAAGACGAGGCCGGTCCAGCTTCGCCCGACCCTGGCTCGCTATCAGCTGGCTCCCGCTCTGTCGGCATCAACCCGCTACCGGCCGGACCTGTCGGCAAGGCCGACTCTTCAGGCACGTCATCTGGCTCAATGCCCTCGAGTCCGGTGTGGCTGAAGATGCGACCAATCTTCTCCTTGCCGTCATGGAAGCCCAGCAGATAAAAGCCCGTCGTAGCATCGGCCAGCTCTTCT
Source organism: Calamus simplicifolius (assembly GCA_900491605.1). Taxonomy (NCBI): domain Eukaryota; kingdom Viridiplantae; phylum Streptophyta; class Magnoliopsida; order Arecales; family Arecaceae; genus Calamus; species Calamus simplicifolius. Next base: position 8,961 of record UESW01003219.1, on the reverse strand, counting down.
CCAAAGGCGACGGACTTTCGGAAGTCATCCACCGCCTTGACAACTGCCTCCTCGGCGATTGTGGCCCTCTTCTTGGCTGCCACAGCCCTCTCCCCCGCTGCCCTCGCTATGGCCTCGCTCTCGGCCACCCTGAACCCTGCCAGTCGGGTGGACTCCTCGGCACCTGCAGCCCGTAGCTCAGCCGACTGCACCTCGAGGCAGAGGGAGTCGATACAGGTCCCGAGCGCGGATGGTCGCCCTGGCCGAGTCCAACACCTCGCTGGCGGCTCGGGCATTCTCTCGCTCTGTCGCCACCCGATGTTTGAGCTCCTCAACCTCTCTGACCCTCTCCTCCTGCTCGCTCAGGGCTACCTCCAACCGACGCCTAGTCTCCTCCAGCTCGGCTCGGTCGGCACGGACTACCCCCAGCATTGCCTCGGCCCCCTCGGCGCGGGCCCTCATATTATCGAGTTCCGCCTGGGTCTGGCGGAGATGGATGTTGCTTTGGCGGAGATGGATGTCGCTTTGGCGGAGGACTTCCCTTATGGCTGCTAGGGAGTTCATGGCCTGCACAGGCACCCCCGTCAGTAGGGTCCAAAGCGTGATTGCGAGGAACGAAAGAGTACGAACTTACCCACAGCTAGGCCACGAAGGCCTCTCGGAAGAAGGTCACGGCCCCCTAGCGATGGAGTTCCCCCTGGAACTCAGGAAGGTACACCTGGGCCATCAGTCTCTCTGCCCTCCGACCTCGGTTCATAAGAGAGGGTCGAGAGGGGATCGCTTCGGTTTCACCGCCCTCGGTCCGAGCCTGTATCGGGATTGCAATCACTACATCGAGGGCCGGGGGCATCTCCTATATCGGTGCTCCTCGGGCCTTAGCCCACCACCCTCTCGCTCGCCCGCTGATGGGCCTTCCCCTGAGAACGGCCTGACGCTCGGGTCGGCCTGCTCCGTGCCCAGGGGGTCGCCTTCACCACGACCCTATGCTCCTCCGAAGGCGTGTCGATGGTCAAGTCCACGGGCGGGGCGACCGGGTGGTCCTCCTGAGGCCGGCCAGCCGGGATGGCCGGTTGCATGGAGCGAGCTCGAGGTCGAGTCGGAGACTGAGGCCGTTGCCTCAACCCCTCAGCTTCGCCGGCTGCTTTCCTCTTCCGGGTCACCGCCCTCCTCACGGCGTCGTCCTGTGGTCTCATGTCTGCACAATACCTTGGTCGGTCAAAAAAAAAAAAATTTAGAAGGGGCCGATCTTCACCACCACTCGAGAAGGTGTTTTCTAGTCGGAGATTCTCCTCCGACAGTAGGTCCTTGGAGCTAAGGATCTCGGCCGACAATAGTTGGTGAAAGGCCTCCTCGTCCCTCAGCACCACTGAATTGTTCCTGTTGGAGCTGTCGTTTAGGTCCCCCCAGCTCGGCCTCGCTCCCTCGAAATCGGCATAGAAGAAGCGGGTTTTCCACCCCTTGACGGAGCTGGCAAGATCCAGTCGGAGGGCTCGGGTGGGCCGAGGCAGGAACATCCACCAGCCTGCCTGATGGCGGATGAGGTAGGAGGCTCGGAAAAGGGTGACTCTAGGCTGTAAGCCCTGGAGGCGCATAGGACGAGGAAGGAGCAGACCGTCCGAATGGAATTTGGAACCAGTTGCGAGGGCGTCAGGTTGTAGCTTTCTAAAAGACCAACTATGAACGGGTGAAGGGACAGCCGAAGGCCGGCCCTAAAGAACGCCTCGTACAAGGCAACTCTCCCCGGCCGGGAAGAGACCACCCTGTCGTCAGGCGTGGGATGGTATAACCTAATGCTAGGCAAGATGCCGTACAGGATCCTAAGATTGGTCAGTTCTGGTCCGGTTATGGTGGAGGCGGATCCCTCGGGGCATCTTTCCTAGATTTGGGAGGGGGGCTAGTGGCGGCCGGGTGGTCCCTAACGGGAGCCCTTGCGGCGGACCATCGCTGCGATAGGGGAGTCCGGTCCGCGGTGGAGCCGGAGCAGGAGGAAGAAGGAGTGGAAGGGGACCGAGAAGGCCGCAGTTGCGAGAAAACAAAGCCAGCAGAGGCCGGAGCCGAGGACCACGAACCTACCGAGGAAGACATGGAAGGGGAGCAGAAGCGCGGGGAGACTGACCTGGTAAGAAACAACGCAGACAGGTGGAAGCAGGCGAGACTTAGGGGGAAGAAGGCTCTGGCAGCTAGCATGAGTCGCTCGCAAGGCGTTCTCCCCTCTTTGAACTACCCTGCCCGATGTGACATGCCATGTGCGCGTCTCTCAGTGGGGAGGTCACCTCGGCGAGAGCCCAGGAAGCGAGAAACGAAGCGGTCGGCCAATAGCAAGTCACTGGCCACGTCAGATCATTAATGGCGGTGTCCTTTTTGGGAACCCGATGAATTTTTCCCAAATCGAGGAGGATCCCCTTTAAGGCTCGGCGTAGAACGGGACAAAGCGGCGGCATTGCGACGCCCCAGACCCCCGTTGTCATGGAGCTGTCACTTCGGCATGCAACCGCGTGCACCATCCAATGGTCGGTGACTCATCGGGATCAGCCCCAGGGCAATGTGCGCCCCTTTTACGAGATGGAGGATGTACCCACTCTGCCTCAAGGGCGGGGGGCATCTGATGTGGCTGATCAAGTCCCATCGGGAGCAGGCTTAATGGAAAGTGAACGTCGTCTTCGGCGGTGATCCAGCCCGAGAGGACCTAGCCCAGGGCCGTCCATCGTTGGCTAGCGTGGCCTCGGTCCCAGTCGTCGCCTTGGCCCCAGTCGGCCTCGGTTCCAGTCGGCCTCGGCTCCAGTCGGCCTCGGCGGCCTTAGCCTAAGCCTCAGACTTAGCTGCGCCCCGACCTGGATTCGGTCTCAGGAACCCCATGTGGCCCGCCAACCATCTGTGGCGACCACGTGGTCCACTACCTCCTGCAGCGGCACGTGGCCGCAGCCCGTAACGGTACGAGCCTGACACGACTGCCCACCTACCAGCGCCGCGCTCCACATGTGGCTGGTGGGGCAAGACACCTCTGACATGCTTAGTATCGTTTACGGCCTATTGCTGTCAGTTTTGCCCTCTGCTCGCTATCGGACAAGGGCACCTTGAAATCAACCACCTTCCGGAAACGGGAGGGAGGGGCCCTCGAATAGGTATAAAAGCCCCTCACTCGTAGTAAGGGGATGGAACCCCAAGTTCAAGAAAACCTTTTCTATTCATTCTGCTGTTGTCCCGAGTGACTTACTTGATCGTCGGAGGGTCCCCACCGAAGCAACCGGCCTCCGGGAACTTCTTTGCAGGGTTCGCGCTCGAAGAAGAGGAGAGACTGATGGCCCAAACCCCACTCATCCCTCACCATATCATCTCCATTAACCCGGCATTCGAGGCGAGTTATTAGGCAACATCAGATAATATGATAATAAAGTTAGAGGCCATGCCTTCTAATCTCTCTTCGTATGCTTAGTGTTTAGTTAACATGTAATAAAGTTGGAGGTCATGCCTCCTAATCTCTCTTTATAAGATTAGTGTTTAGTTAAGATATGAACTGTATAAATAAGATGGGAAAGATGATCGATGGAATCTATATTTAAAAAATAAAATAAAAAAATAAATAACTATTTTAAACCGTTAGGCCCTGACAACCTTCTCCCTTTTCCCATACCTCAGAACATATTTGTTTTAGCATCATTACAATCTCATCAAAGATGACTAGGAGGGCGTATCATGTTGAATTTTTTTTATTGTTTTATTAATCACATTATATTGGCCTAGTAGAAGTATTAAGAATCAAAATCAATACATCTGATACTAAATAAGTCATATAGGACTGAATTAACACTACTTGCATGTAACTTAGAAATTCAAACAAGGCTTTACAAGTTACCATTAAAAATAAATTAAATAAAATATATCTATATCATATATGCACCATTTTTAGTTGATAAATATGGAATGAGGTATAGATATTAATCAAATACTAAAATTTATATCTATGTTTGATTTAAATAGATATAAATCAAATATTATAATATAAATATAAATATGGATACATAAGCTAGATAATTAAACTTTATGAACTATAAAATCAAAGAAATCATTGCAAAAATAATAAACTAAATTAGAAATATATCAATATCTTCACTTATTTTTATTATTGATAGTTATATAAAACTAAATAGCCTTGCAAGGAGAGCCAAATATTTGGACGTATAAATTCTCTATTCATATTTATATCTACTTTTCTTCATTCGCATATATATATGTAGATAAGGATATTAGTGAGATATTAAATTTGTGTTGATATATAGTTAGATCTAGTTATGGAAATAGATTCAGTTTAATAATATCCAATCAATATATGTAAGTTCTCTAGATTTAGACCAATTTTGAGGGTTAAATACTTTGCCTCAAGGTCCATTCACAATAAAGATAAATAGACTGCTGATAGGCAAAAGAAAGTTTTAGCGTAGACACTAGATGAATCCTAAGGCCGATCAGTGGTGATGCCCGGTCACTTTGAGTCGGCCTCCTTGAGCGTCGAACAGAAATATCAGAGCCCTTCCCTTGCCTTCAAAGCCTGCAAGAAGTTCCACGGCCGGGTATTCCGGCGGAGACCCTCCGACGCTCAAGTTAGTGCTCTGGGCAACAGTGTGAGCTTGAGAAAGCTCGAAAGAGAAAGAGTGAGAGGCTCAGAATGAGCGTGTTGACTCCTTTTCGAGTTACCTCTTACCTTCTTTATTTACCATTGTACTCTGTATAGCTTGCTTGAGAAGTTTGAATCTTTGTCATCTAGTGGGAATGAGTCACGTGGGGCCTCATGATGGACCATGACTTTTGGGGCTTATTTAGTCTGAGTGGCTGAAGTGTCATGATGACTGAGTACTTTTGAGGGTGAAATATCAGGGCTGACATCTGTGAGGCCCAAATGCCGCCATTGTCAAGACTTTTATGATGAATGATAACTTTCGATAAAGCTTACCTCTTAGTGGAATGTCAGAGCTTTGGGCGCCATCTTGTCAGAGACAGACGACAACTTAATTATCTCATTAAAGTAAGTGGCCATAATTTATTAATCCAGAAGATGACGTGGTGAACAATCACTGTAGGGCCCGCGCGTGTCCGAGTTGGAAGCCACTAAGGAAGGGCCGCTGGGGACTTAGGCCCGGCGAGGCCGTTATCGACTGAGGCCGGGGCCGCCTAGGACTGCTCGGGAGCCGCCAAGGGCCTCTTGGGATCACTGTGGCCGCCTGGGAACATGAGGCTAGGATGCTCGTGGTAGAAAATAGGGCCCGCTTGGGACCGGTGCGGCCGCCTGGGAACGCTCGATAGGAGTGTCGGGGCCGCCTAGGATTGCTCGGGAGCCGCCTAGCTGGGAGAAGCTTTCGGGAGCCTAAGATGAAGACAAGTTATTACGAAGCACATTAACGTGCATGCATGGGGCCAAAAAGGGAGTCAATCGTGGCAACCATAAATGCACGTGGCCTTTATAAGACCATAAAAGCCTCGGCACATAAATGCCGTTGAGAAGGCCGTCGAGGAAGAGGCCGCTTAGAATTGTTGTGAATTAAGATGGAAGGCCGCCTAGAATTATTGTGAGGAGGGGGGCGCTTAAGATGAAAGGCCGCCTAGAATTATTTTGAGGAGGGGCCGCTTAGAATGAGGGGCCGCCTAGGAATTAATGTGAGGAGGGGCCGCTTAGAATGATAGTTACCGCTTATGAAGGAGGAATGAAGAGGGGCCGCTTAGAATGAGGGGCCTAGGAATTAATGTGAGGAGGGGCCGCTTAGAATGAAGGGCCGCCCAGGAGTTATCTCTCTTATCATTAAATGCCGCCCATTGATTTGCTCATGGGACATTAATGACAAAAGGCGGTCCTTGGGAGAACCCACTCATCACATAGCTCTTTTTCCCTATTGTTCTCTCTCTTCATTGTGACGGATGCTTGCTATATTAAATGCCCACTGCATCCTTAAAGAGAGGACCCGATAGTAGGAACTAAGCCGCTTAGGAAGGCATATTTATAAATTCACTTTGCTCAAAAACATGCTTCAGCCTGCTCATGCCTGTGCTAGTGTACATCCATAGTGTTACTTCTCTACTATACACCTTATGCTAGGCCACCAGCTGTGCATAGTGCTGCAGGCCATGCATGACTTCGATCTCCTGAAGTAGAGCTTGAATTCACCTAAAAGAAGCCACGCCTGTGACTTCTTAGAGACAGCAAGCAAGTGGGAACTTGGAGAATATCCAAGAAAAAAATCCACATGGCAAGCTTTGGCTTTATAAAATTGCTTAGTCCTAAGGTGTGACAACTAATATGCACTCACTGAGGCAGACATTCCAACCTCTAAAGAAAACTAGAAAACGCAACATAAAGGCGAATGGGAACACGTACCGCGACAAGAGTCGAGCCTTTAATAAGGAGTGATCCGCTGTTTAATAATTAGCAGTCTAGGATGGCGATGGCTCTCAAGATATTTGATATTTCTTAGAGGATGTGGACATCCTGGAGATCGATCGATGCTTTTTTGTTGAACGAATAGTAATTAAACTCAAAGCAGAATTAATGACGAAGTTACAATTCGAGTTGGCCAATTAAATCTCACTCGCAGAAACGCTTATGAGAGGCACAACCTTAGTCCCAATACGGGCACAATTGTAGATTGGTGCTTCAATTATGTCACCAATCCTTGCTCCAACTTGCGAAGGGTACCATATCCTCTTGTGCCATGTGGCATGCCAATGGTTCAGAGATGCGGAATTAATTAATTAGGCCATGTACCATTACTTAATTTGTAGCCATTTTATCAGTATAAGAGAGCTGTGTTTGTTAATGTGAGAGATGGCCTACTAACTAGAAGGTGAAAAGGACTAAAATGGCTTTGGATGCTGATTAATAATGGAAAACAAATCCCCGGAAGTAAGCCAAGAGGCCAAGGCACATGACGTGTGTTTATTAAGGAGCGGTCTGGAAGATGGAGAGGGAATAATTTTGGGCCCCATGCAAGGGAATTTTAATACAGCCTGAAAGTACTCCAAAACGTGAAAGCCAAGCCTTTTTCTTGAAGTAATGGAACTCCTCCTTTCACGCAAATGGAAGACGAAGAACACCTCCTCGTACAATAATCTATATATTTGGCGTTCCTTACCACATGTGCTTAAATATATTAATTGCAGTGATCCTCTAGCTAATTGCCAACCCCATGGTAGCAACTCTTCCAAAAAAGAGAGAGAGAGAGAGAGAGAGAGAGAGAGAGAGAGAAGAGAGGGCATTTTTGCTTCCCGTTTGTAGACTCCTCTCCATGATCTCACAAGACAAGCCTCAGATCTATTTGTTCCTCCTTCCTCTCGTTTCATCGAAATGGCACGGTCGATGCTTATATTGGCGATTGCTCTAGCCTTCATTGGATCCAAGGCAGATGCTACAGTTGTGGAGCACACATTCCATGTAATGTAGCCTTTTATCTTCCCTGATCTATTCCATGCACACCCTCTCTGCTTAATTTGTAAGTTTTAAGTCTTCATTGAAATAACAAACTTTGGGAAATAAATCCTTCAAAAACTCAGCTTTTATTTGAAAAAAAAAAAAAACATTACAGCCTGATAGGTGAGGACCACTTCTCTTTTCGAGATCCAGGACATAACCACATGACAAGCTTGGGCTTATAAAATTGCTCTCTACCAATGCGTACAAGGATTGTCCTAGGTCATGTAGCAACAAACGTCCAGTTACTCAACTCCAATGACAAGAACATTCTAACCTTCGAAGAAAACAAGACAAAAATAAAATAAATGAGAACATAATACGCAATAAGTTTATAAGATTCTAGAATAGTTTCATATCGAATGAAAAAGAAAAGTTTGAATAGCTTATAACTCAGATTCAGCTGGTATCGATTAACTTTCAGTTAAGTTTTTAGCATCAATTGATTTCAATCCATTAATAGGTTAATTGGATCATCAGGGAGGCTTGAAGTATTACAAATGATGCTAGAGCTGATCCAAGGGTACGAAAGTTGATGGTATTAAATTGTTGATTCAAGTATACAAAAATTGATGAATAGGAAGAAAAGACTATTTATAAAATAACAGTAGATTCCCCCATGAAAATTTTTGCTAGTTTATATGGCTCTTGATAGGGATGTCGAAGACTCAAGGTAGGAGTTCCTTTGTGACCATGCTTTGTTAATTACATCAACCTCAAATGCCAATTATCATTCCTATGGTGCAGGCATAATTGGCTACAATTACAGAATAATGCTGCTATCCAGTCAGCATTATAAGTTGTTCTCCTTTATGGCATGACAAGAATTCAGAAGTTTTGGACCACAGAACCATGTCCTAATTAAAATAGATGAGCTTGTTGGCTTGTACCAGATGATCGTAGCTTTAGGTCCAAATTTTTAGGACCCAAGATGTGGTGGCCTAACTTTTAATTATAAGAAACCTAGACGGCGCATTGTTTGTTGTCAAAGTAGTATTTCCAACACATTCTGCTGATGATTTTCTGGGGTTTACGATAACTTTGACGCTGTTGTTATATTCAGGTAGGAAACCTCACGGTAAGACGGTTTTGCCAGAGCAGAGTGATCACTGCCGTGAATGGCCTCCTTCCGGGCCCAACCTTAGATGTCAAGGAGGGCGATACCCTAGTGGTTCGTGTCATCAATGACTCACCTTACAACATAAGCATCCACTGGTAATTAAGACCTTTTTTCCCCTTAATTTCCTGGTAGAGAGAGATAATATTGTACGTTTTTCTTTTTTTTTTTGATGGGAAGCTTAATTGTGAGATATATAATATTGTATACATAGTTATTTGAGAAGAGTTATGTTATTTTCCATGGCTGTTTTTTTTTTTTTTTTTGAAAAAAAAAACAGAGAAGAGTTATGTTATATCCCAGAAAGGTAGGTGAGGTGGGTCACGAATTCTCATTACTATTGACTGCGCGCAGGCACGGCATATTTCAGATACTGAGTGCTTGGGCCGACGGGCCAAACATGATAACCCAA
>UESW01003218.1:63954-103722 GCA_900491605.1 Calamus simplicifolius | reverse complement strand
TGAAATGTTGTCTTCTGTTTGCATATTAGATTTATTCTATGCATGAATTTGGTGGTAGTGTGAAAAATCACAGTGCAAATCCTTTCAAGGTCTGATTGGTCAGTTGGTGTCTAGAAAGGTAAAGAGATTGTGGTTACTTAATTGGTTCCGTTGACTGACCTAAGGAAAGCAACGGGGGACCCCCACTTCTCTTTCACTGGCCTGGCCAATTTGACTAACTCAGATCTTGATTTGGAAATGTTACGTTGATTAAGATCACTACCTAATAATCATGCTAAATTGGTTAATATGCATATAATGGAATTCAAATGTCATGTGATCAATATGATTTTGATTAATTGAGGAGTAGCCACAGCATCTTTGATTAATCAAAATTATATATTGAGTTGCAAAGATCACATAAGGTTAGATGACATTAATTGTGACTAATTATATTAAATGAATCTTATCCCACAGGAATTTTTATTGCACTAATATAATTAATTAGGATGCGATAACAAATTATTTTCTTAATTACCCACAGGAATTAAGAAAGGAATATAATTTGTTAGTCACATCATTAAGTTAATGAGTCTATTTGAGTATAATAACTTAGCCCACAGGTAGTTATTGTATGTTATTGATTCATGTTATTGCATGTTTACATTGGTAAAACATGACATCAAGTTATATGCCTCAAATTCAATTACATGAACATGATTTTATTTTTATGCAGCTATTTTGCCTGTTAATATTTCTGATATGAAATGTGACATTCCCGATTTAAGTGGTGATAATTATAAATTATGGAAGGAGAGAATTCTTCTTCAATTAGGGTGCATGGATATTGACTATGCTATCAGGAAGGATGAACCACATTCGTTACATCTACTAGCACTCAGGCTGAGATTGCTGCGTATGAACGATGGGAACGGTCCAATCGCCTCAGTATGATGTTCATACGTACTAAAATTTCTGCTAGTATACGTGGTTCAATTCCTGAGTGCAAAAATGTCAAGGAACTTCTGAAGGCTATTGATGCACAATTTGAGTCTTCAGATAAGGCACTGGCTAGCACCCTAATGACAAAATTATCATCAATGAAGCTCACTACTTGGAGGTGTGCGTGAGCACATCATGAAGATGAGGGACATTGCGGCTCAGTTGAAATCCCTAGAGGTTGAGATGTCAGAATCTTTCTTGGTGCACTTTATTTTGAGCTCACTCCCACAGCAGTATAGTCCCTTCAAAATATCTTACAACACACATAAGGACAAATGGTCAATTAATGAACTTCTGACCATGTGTGTTCAAGAGGAAGGGAGGCTGATTTTAGAAATGGGAGAAAGTGCACATTTAGTCACTCAGAGAAAGACTAAAGCTCCCAAAGCCAAACGCAAAGGAAAGGGTAAAGTATCCATCCATACAGAAGACAAGAAGGAGTCCAAGTGCTTCTTTTGCAAGAAGAAAGGGCATATAAAGAAAGATTGTCTCAAATTCAAAGCTTGGCTTGACAAGAAAGGTACTCTAACCTCATTCGTATGTCATGAATCCAATTTGGTTATATGTCATAACACATGGTGGATTGATTCTGGTTCTACAATCCATGTTTCAAATACCTTGCAGGGTTTTCTAAATCAAAGGAAACCATTGGGAAGTGAACAAAGCATCTATTCAGGAAACAAGATGGGTTCACATGTGGAAGCAATTGGGACGTGCAGACTTATTTTACATTCTGGTTTTGTTTTGATTTGGAAAAGACATTTTATATTCCAAGTTTCTCTAGAAATTTGATTTCAGTGTCAAGGCTTGTACCAGCAGGATATTCCTTTAATTTTAATAAAAGCTCTGTTGATTTATTTTATAAATCTAAGCTTATTGGGAATGGTACATTGTCAGACAATCTTTTCCAAATTAATTTGAAAAATAATACCACCTATAATGTGATGCACGCCCAAACTGGTATGAAAAGATGTGTTATAATGAGAATTCCTCTATTTTGTGGCATCGGAGATTAGGTCATATCTCCATTGAGAGAATTAAAAGATTAGTAAAAGATGGAGTACTTGATACTCTTGATTTTACTGATTTTGACACTTGTGTGGACTGCATAAAGGGAAAGCAAACCAACAAGTCCAAGAAAGATGCCAAGAGAAGTTCGAAATACTGGAGATCATACATACGGATATCTGTAGCCCAGATATGGATTCGTATGGTCAGAGATACTTCATCTCATTTATTGATGACTATTCACGATATATGTATCTCTACCTACTTCATAATAAGAACGAAGCATTAGATGCCTTTAAGGTATTTAAGGCAGAAGTAGAGAAACAATGCGGCAAGCAAATTAAAATCGTGAGGTCAGATAGAGGTGGAGAATATTATGGTAGATACACTGAGAATGGACAAGCACCTGGTCCGTTTGCTCGGTTTCTTGAAGAAAATGGAATTGTTGCACAATACACCATGCCAGGGTCTCCTGACCAAAACGGTGTAGCTGAAAGGAGAAACCGGACATTATTGGACATGGTAAGGAGCATGATTGTCAGCTCTAACTTACCTAAATCCTTGTGGACTGAAGCTCTTAAAACTGCTGCGTATATATTAAACGGGTTCCAACCAAGGCTGTTTCCAAAACGCCATTTGAGTTATTTAAAGGTTGGAAACCAAGTCTGCAACATATACGTGTTTGGGGATGCCCATCTGAAGTAAGAGTCTATAATCCACAAGAAAAGAAACTAGACCCAAGGACTATTAGTGGATACTTTATTGGATATGCTGAGAAGTCCAAGGGTTATAGATTTTATTGTCCATCTCACAGCACTAGGATTGTGGAATCAAGAAATGCAAAATTTCTTGAGAATGACTTGATCAGTGGGAGTGATCATCTCAGTATTTGGCTTCTTCTGAGAAAGATCATTCAGTTATTCCAGCTTCCACTTCAAGTGAGGGATTGGTTGTTATTTATAGCACTCCTCAAACTCAATTAAGTGCCAACAACCAGTCATTGAGATTTCACAAGCTGATGGTAATCTAGAAGATCATGTTGTTCATCACAATCAGTTGTGCAAGATACTCCTCAAGAGGTCATTGACACAACATTAAGAAGATCAACTAGAATAAAGAAATCAGCAATTCCTAGTGATTATGTTGTGTATCTACATGAATCTGACTATAACATTGGAGCCGAAAATGATCCTGAAACGTTTTCACAAGCCATGAGTTCTAAGGAATCAAACTTGTGGTACAATGCCATGAAGGACGAGATGGAATCTATGGCATCTAATCGAGTCTGGGATCTTGTTGAGTTGCCTGATGGTGTAAAAGCCATTGGATGTAGATGGATCTTTAAAATAAAGAAAGACTCACAAGGCAACATTGAAAGATATAAAGCAAGACTCGTTGCCAAAGGATTCACTCAGAGGGAAGGAATCGACTACACGAGATTTTCTCCTGTATCCAAGAAAGACTCTCTCCGAATAATTATGGCATTGGTAGCTCATTTTGATTTTGAGTTACATCAAATGGATGTGAAGACTGCATTCCTTAATGGAGATCTAGAGGAAGAGGTTTACATGAAACAGCCTGAAGGATTTTCCTCTGGTGATAGTGAGCATTTGGTTTGCAAGCTTAAGAAATCCATATATGGATTGAAACAAGTCACGTCATGGTATCATGATGTGATCTCTTTGGTTTTGAAGAGAACATCATGGATCAATGTATATACCAGAAGGTTAGTGGGAGCAAAATTTGTTTCTTGGTCCTATATGTGGATGACATTCTACTTGCAACCAATGATAAAGGGTTGCTATATGAGGTGAAACAATTTCTCTCCAAAAATTTTGATATGAAAGATATGAGTGAGGCATCTTATGTCATTGGCATTAAGATCCATAGAGAAAGATCTCGAGGCATTTTAGGATTGTCTCAAGAAACTTATATCAATAAAGTCTTGGAGAGATTTCAGATGAAAAATTGTTCACCAAGTGTTGCACCTATAGTGAAGGGTGACAAGTTCGCTTTGAACCAGTGCCCTAAAAATGAACTTGAACGGGAACAGATGCACAACATTCCATATGCTTCAGCTGTTGGAAGCCTAATGTATGCTCAGGTTTGCACAAGACCTGACATTGCATTTGCAGTAGGAATGTTGGGAAGATATCAGAGTAATCCAGGTTTAGACCACTGGAGAGCTGCTAAAAAGGTCATGAGGTATCTTCAAGGGACCAAGGACTACATGCTCATGTATAGACAAACTGATCATTTGGAGATAGAGGGCTACTCAGATTCGGACTTTGCTGGCTGCGTTGATTCTCGGAAATCAACATCAGGATTTATATTTATGTTAGCTGGTGGAGCCATATCATGGAGGAGTGCAAAGCAGACTTTGACTGCTACCTCTACTATGGAAGCGGAGTTCGTTGCTTGTTTTGAGGCTACATCGCAAGGTATGGTTGAAGAGTTTCATCTCAGGGCTTAGAATTGTTGACTCTATACTAGGCCAATTAAACTGTACTGTGACAATTCAGCTGCTGTATTTTTGGCTAAAAACCATAAGAGTGGTAGTCGAAGTAAACATATCGACATTAAGTATTTAGCCATAAGAGAACGTGTTAAAGAAAACAAAGTGGTCATAGAACACGTTAGCACTGAATTGATGATAGCTGATCCTTTGACTAAAGGCATGCCAATTAAGAATTTAAGGATCATGTGATAAGAATGGGAGTTGGTTCCATGATATAATTGTATGGATAACAATTTGTACAAAGAAACTCTTATTTCAATATTTGTTTATTTCTCATTCAGGTGTACACATTATTTGACTTTTGAGAAATGACAAAATTTTCTTTTGGACTCTGAATAACATATGGTTTATTCATTATGTTATGTTGTCACATTTGGAATAGTGGTAAAGAAATTGAATGCATTGTAATACATAGAAGATAATACTCAATTATAGAGGAACTATCGCTATGATTCATGTATTTGATTTCTTGTTCAGTGTTGAGAATTGTGGATTAAGATAAAATATGCGGACCAAGTGAGAGAATGTAGTATCTCATGTTGGTAGATGGTCCTATTTTATTGTGATATAGCTTAATCGTTTGCGAATAATTTTCAACGCTATCCACTAGTTAATGAGTGATAACGATAGCTCTTTAAATGGTGTTAACGCCTACTTTGATGATCTATTTAAATGGTGTTAAACGCCTACTTTGATGAAAGTAGGCGGTGGAAGGGATTTGAGAAATCTCTTTAAATAAGAGATCTCTTCTAAGGTTTTCGATAACACAATATCATGAGAGAAAACCAGAAAGAAGCAGAGATATTGGGTTCATGATCAAGAGCATATCTGAGGGCATACACCATCGTGTGCGATAGCTCATTGATTGGAAGCACTCACTCAATTAAGGTTCTCGAAGCGGTAGATCAAGATCCCAAGAGGTTCTCGAAGCGGTAGATCAAGATCCAGAGGTAGATCTGCAGCTGATTCAGATCGAGAGGAAGATCAAAATCCTGATTCAGATCTTCAAGAGGTAGATCATAAGCAATGGCTGAAGGTAATACAAAGATCTATCTATTAATTATATAATATTATGTAGATTGTTAATAAATTTCTAACAACAGTTTGATTTCAATGTCAGGTGAATAAATATATCTAAGAAATCTCATATAGAAATCTCAATAGTTGACCTTTAGACAGTTAAAATCATGTTGCCAGCTTTTTAATGAAAGTCCCCACACCTTTTTCTTAAAAGGGGGTGGTGATCTTTGATGGAAGTTTTTGGAATAGATTTGCAGGTTTGATTTTTTTGTTATTAATGGATCTGATAGCTATATTGACGACAAAGGATTAGATCTTTTCGACTTCTTTTTTTCTTTTGCAAAGCTTTATATTTTTTGGGCTGATATTTTTTGCCATTCGTATCCTTGGCGTTTATAGTCTTTTTATTAAGAAAATTTTTTTACTATCATTTGATGGTTTTGACTGGACTTATGCGATCATTTGCTAATTAATTTCTTAATCTGCGATATTAGAATGCTTACAAAATTCAGATTCGGCATATCTATCGAAAAGTTAATTCAGTAAAACTGGATTACTACTTGAATGATCTATCATTTCCATTTCTAAAAGCAATTTTTAAATTATATTAAATAAATTTTATTTTTTAACGTATCAAACTTTGACTCATACTATAATAATGTAATTATTGATGTGTACTATATTAAAAAAAAAAAGGCTGTGCTAACTACCACCCCATGGTCACCAGAATCATTCGGAAGCTTGATAACTACTCTTCCTAGGTGGCGATGGAAAACGGTGCTCCGTGAATGGCGAAGCCCATGTGCATGGCGCCAACAACCATGTTGAATAACCTGCCACCACGCCGGCAAATGAATAGCTCGTCAACATGGTCTCCATCCGCGCTGCGCGCGTTTTCCGGTGCGTTCTTGGAGAAAACCATCTACCGTTCGTTCGATTCCGTATTTCCGTGCGACCGTCAACCACGAAGAAGAGAAGACTAGAAGCATCGACAGGGGAAGACACTGTCTGATTATTACTCCCCTAAATTCCACACTACTAACGAGTCTGTTTTAAATAATTTAAAATTAACTTCCAGATTCCCCTCAAGGAAGGGGAATAAACGTAAAAGAATAGACCCAGTTACTCACTCCCAACTGCTTCGCACAAGCCTTCGTAAAAAAAATTATAATAATAATAAAAATATAAATTCTTGCATTATCAAATTACATTTGTATTATTTTAATATAATAATAGAATATTTTTAATATTATTAAATTGTTTAAAATATAAAAAACTTAAATGTTGGTTGCTAATTATGTAATTTTTTTTTTTACATATTTCAGTTTATATTGAGACACAATAGTTTATATAAATAAATTGTAATTAAATTCCATTTTTAAAATAAAATTTATTATCATATAGTTTTATTATTTTAAAAATTAAACTTTGATTCTAACTATTTATGTGATTTTTAATATTTTATTAGCGTTCTTACGTTTATTTTAATTACAACATCATTTCATATATAATTGGTAGCATGATAAAAAAATGTTTTAAAATATCTAATGGTGCTTGAAATATATGATAATAGTTTTTTTATTATTATTATTTTTTAAAAAAAAAGAAAACCCTCCCTCTTCACGCGCTACCATTGGAACCTTTTCAGCGACTTCAGATTTAAGACAACAGACCAACGGTCCGGATCTAAGGGGATTGTACTGGCCTCACGTGGTGCGTGAACTTGACGGACTTTTAAATGCCACGCGGTTGGCGGAGACAGCACACTTCCGTCTTGCCCCCGTCTCCGTCACGTCGGTCGGTCGTACTTCGACGTCAGGTCTCGGGGCCGCTTCCAGATCCCCCGGCCGCTCACCGGTGACCGCTCACCGCTCGCCGCTCGTTGTATCGGCCGTCGCGGCCGAAACGCTACGAGTGAAGCCGAGATATTGACATATTAAAAAGAGGAGAGAGCCCTCGGGCCTCGGCTGCCTGGACTCCTCGCGGACGCGCACGCTAGCACCGGCGGGCTTTCGTTGGCGCAAGTCAGCACTGGGCGGCAGCAGGTGAACGGAGAGAGTCAGATCCGATTGTGCGAGATCTCTCATGTTCACTTCGAGGTACCCGTGCAATCTTCTTTATTTCCAATTTTTAGAACTTTTTAGAAGTTTATTATGAGACGAGATCGAAATAGAGGGATCGCTGATTTTTTTTTTTTTTTATTTTTTTTTTGGGGGGGGGGGGGGGGGGGATTTTTTTGGGGTGGTTTGGACTGATATATCTGGAAGTGATTAGATCTCCCAGAGGATTAGTAGCAGTGAGTCGGGATGGGGTGGAAGTTTAGTTCTTCGGTCTACAAGCGGACGCCATCCAGGGAGCTTGCAGGTGCCATGGATCGAGACGACGAGAGTTCAGGTGGCTCCTTTTCTAGTGTTTCCGGCTGTTTGAAGTTATAATTTGACTGAATATGGTCAGGATTAGGTTTCCATTACTTTTTGTTTCGAATTTTATGTGGATCGATTGCTTGGATTTGTATGATGGCCATTTTAGATTCTAAATCGGGTTTTTGGTTCCAGCTCGATTGCTGAACTCTACTGAGCAAGATAATGGCAATACCTCGTGGAAGCACTCTTTGCCGCATGTGTGTGTGGCGACCATCTCGTCTTTTTTGTTTGGGTACCACCTTGCGTAAGTTCAGGCTGCGTTATTCATTGCTATCTCTATTTGTAGTGTCTGAAAGAGTCAGGGTAAGTATAATGTTGTAAACTTTTTTGGTGGAATTCATGGCAGAGTTGTTAATGAACCTCTTGAAAGCATTTCTATGGATCTTGGTTTTGCTGGGAATACCTTGGCAGAAGGTAATAACTGTTCGAAAGGAGCTTTTGAACTTAATTTTCTTTGATTTGCTTGCAATTCTGAATTGGGGTTGGGTGCAGGGCTTGTGGTGAGCATGTGTTTGGGTGGTGCACTAGTTGGGTGTTTATTTAGTGGGTCGATTGCAGATGGGATCGGGCGGCGCAGGGCTTTCCAGTTGACTGCTTTGCCCATGATCTCTGGAGCTTGTATAAGGTACTTCATCCTCGTTTCATGATTTATTGGATTTTTTTCACATCTTTGTTTAACTCACTCAATTTTTGCAGCATCTCAAAAGTTAAACTTGTTTGGTTTTTGGATTTTAAAAAAAAAAAGTAAATTGGTTGTTTCAGATGCTTCTTAGTTGGAGGTGATGCTATTTTAGTTTTGTTTAAGTTGAACTTATTCTATGACGTTGCATTTACAGTGCTTCAACGACCAGTCTGGAGGGTATGCTTGTTGGTAGATTCTTGGTTGGAACAGGATTGGGTGTGGCTCCGCCTGTAGCTTCCCTGTATATAACGGAGGTACATGAGAATTTTACACCGATTATCTTGATCTTTCGGCAATATCCTTTAGTTCATATTATTACATAGTCCTCACTTTTATGTGTTTTCATATCTGCTGTGCTGTTCAGGTTTCTCCTCCTTCTGTGAGGGGTACTTATGGTAGTTTCATTCAGATTGCAACATGTCTTGGACTTATAGCATCACTCTTTATTGGCATCCCAGTGAAAGAAATCACAGGATGGTAGAAACATGATGAGATTTAAACAATCTCTCCACTAGCTTTATTTTGTGCATTTTGTCATCAAACTTCTCTGCCTTAGTCCGAGTCTCTGGTTTGTGCTGGCAGGTGGCGAGTGTGCTTTTGGGTATCTGCTGCTCCTGCTGCTTTACTTGCTCTCTGCATTGAATTCTGTGCTGAAAGTCCTTACTGGCTTTATAAGGTTTTCTCTTTCACAAATGATAGTTAATTTCATTGTGATTACTGTAAAGTTGGCATGTGCATGCATTTACTAGTTATGTGTTAATATATGATGATTGTGCTCGTATACAATGGATTTTCTTCTGCATTCCTTAACTAGTTACGTGTTAATATATGATGATTGTGTTTATATACAATGGATTTTCTTATGTTGAGATAACTAAAAGTATCTGCTATAGTTGTTGTGGATAAAAATGCAGTAAACATGTAACAAGCAATTTAATTTAGAATTTGTTGGTATTGGAGAATTCACATACACGCACAGATTCATTTTTAAAGTCAGCAATTAACCTGATTCATTGATTGACTTGATTTGCTACATGTATTGCAAGTTTGGGTTTTTTTAGTCCATTATTTTTTATCTAAATTTATATTTCTTATTTTGGAAATAAACATGACCTATACCTATATGAACTACTGCAAATTTTTACTGTTACTCTGTGAAGTAACAGACTAGTGTCGAAATATATTTCTTACAACAGGCTTCACTCATGGACTTTGTATATATTTGTATACCTATGCAACAGAACAAAACATCTCAATTAGAAAACTCCTTTTCTCATTTCTATTTTGGAAAAATTATGATTGGAAAGTAAAATGATGTACGAAAGCTTAAAGATGTGCTCAACTTGAGTCACTTCTCTTTGCCTCTTTGTAACATGATTAACAATTGCAAGCATGCTGAACTAGTTTTTATCTATTTGTCAAATGAATGTTGTCATGATTGGCTATTGGCATATTATAGCGTGGAAGAATTGGTGAAGCAGAAGTTGAATTTGAAAGACTTTTAGGAGGATCTCATGTCAAGTCAGCAATAGCAGAATTGTCGCGTTCAGACAGAGGAGATGATGAAGAAAGTATTAAATATTCAGAATTGTTCTATGGCCGCCATTTTAGAGGCAAGCATTCGACTTAGCGTTCGTTTTCTGCATCATGGTTTTCTTGCATGCTGCTGCTATTTTCATAAGGTTAAATCTTCTACTTGGAAGTTTTGTTCATGGCAAGTCCCTTTTCTTTTCGTACAGTTGTTTTTATTGGAACAACGCTGTTTGCTTTACAACAGTTATCAGGCATAAATGCTGTATTCTATTTCTCGTCGACTGTGTTTAAAAGTGCGGGGGTGCCCTCAGACACCGCCAATATATGTGTAGGGTTTGCTAATTTGTCAGGTAAGATGAAGTATTTCTAGTGCTAGTACCATATTTGGAATTGATAGTAATTGTTTATCATTTCATTATTTCCAGGTTCAATCATTGCCATGCTTTTGATGGACAAACTAGGAAGGAAGGTTCTACTCTTAGGGAGCTTTCTTGGCATGGTAAAATGTTTTGTGGAATTTATGAAACCGTGCACTGTTAGTTGGACAGTATCTAATTTCCCTGCTGATGCAGACTGCAGCTATGAGCCTACAGGCCAGTGCAACAAGTTTTCATCACCTAGGTTCTGGACTTTGTATCTTTCTGTTGGTGGAATGTTGTTGTAAGTTCTGGGCACCTAACTTACTTTGATTCTTTAGTGCTGCTTAGAAAATCAAAACTCTGCTTCCACCTTTTCTGTGACACATATGAACTTTCTAGGCTCTTCAATTTAAGCATTTCCTTTAACTGAGGCTTGGGAATTTAGTGTCAGCACCCAGGCTTCTAGATGATTGGGATTGTTGAAGTTGCACAAGATCTTAATATATGTTATTTCTATTGTCTGACTCGCACTTAGCAGACTGGTTCTTGCAGCTTACTATCAGTGATGCAATATTGCCAAATTTATGGATTGTTGGCAAGGAACTTAAATTTGGTGTCAGCATCTTGTTGCTGCTAGAGCCTGAAACCCATTTTGCTGGATTACTTGTATACCAAATTTATGTGTTGTTGAATCACACTTTTTCCTCTTAATTGTTAGAAAGTTGTTTGTCATATTAGATTCACATTGTTGTAAAACTTTATTGTGAGGGTGCTTCTTGAATATTGCTTGGTTATATGGTCAATTATCCAAATATTTTGTTATCTTTATCATGACTAAAAACTCTAGCTTTATTACACTATCTCATTTGGATATCTCTTGCATAGTTGGACAATTTACCTTTTGCAAGTAGAATTTGTTCCACTCATTGGTATGGTTTACCTATCTTTATTGACTCCTGGAAATTGCATCTTATTGGTATTCTTAAAATCTCATCTGCCATTCTGACACTTGAGGTGTCTAGTCCTTTGGCCTCTTCTGGCTGGTATATTACCTGTTAGCATTTCTTTTGCATAGTCTTTTATTGGTCTAGGGAGTGTGGACCTTGCAAATCGCAATGTCCAGCCCAAGTCACTCTATGAAGTCCACTTATGTTCCACTTCTATTTTGACTTTGGACCCTTCTGTTTTCCATGCTGATGACTAATCTTTCCCTAGCACATCTTTGAAGCATCTTGATTTTAATTCCTTGTGACTTTCTAGTTTGACTATAAGGTAGTGTTTGATGCCCCAAAAGTTATCCCTGGATAAATGTACAGGATAGCATTTATCCAGGGGATAGCTGAGGGAATAAGCACCTTTTTAAAATTACAAGTCTACCATCAAGGGATAACTTTAGTTGTTCATGGGTTTCCTAGGGAATAAGTTCAGGGGATAACCCATGATTCCCTAGGGAATAAGTTCAATTAACCATAGGTTATCCCCTCTGGTTAAACTTTTTCAGATCTATCCCCTCTAGCTATAGCATTTGGGGGTAAGTAGGGATATCCCCTGGATATCCCCCCTTATTCCCCATATCAAACACAGCCTAAGGCTCAAGTTCCTTCTTGTTTTTTGCTTCTTGGAGTTCCCTTGTTGCCATGCCAATTCTTGTACTTGGTAATTGCTCATTGGTGAGCTTCACCTCAAGGTTGCACTGAGCATATGTGTACATGTATAGGCAGCTTCCTCTCTTTTGTCTTGGGATCCTTATAGCTATAAGGCCTAGTTGTTCAACTCACATTAACCTTTTATGCATCTGATTTCTTTGAGCATCCCTTGAGACCTACCTATTTTCCTCACCATGCTTGACATACAATATTCCACATCAACCGTGTGGATATTTCCAGCATCATCTACATACAACTTGGTGCAATCGTATTATATAGAATCTCTTATTATGCTGGTTGGTTCCAGTTTCTAGCTTGTAGTTGGCTTTTTCAACTAGTTCACTTTGTCATCAGGCTGGTGGTTCAGCCATGTTAGTGTTGTCATCACTTAGAAGATTCACTGAATAATTCACAATATTACTTGAGGCTTTCTTACTCTGTTGGAATTGCTCTTTTGTCTTCTATCTGGCCTCTATCATGTTGTACAATTATTAATCTGGTTTTGCATAGCTTCTTCTAATATCATCTTAACTCTACTCCAGGCTTCTCACATTATGTTGTTGGAGTTTCAACTTATCATCAATTTTAGTGTTTCCCCATGTCTGTGATACTACATTGGTGGTTGGGGGCCCTAGAGCACCATATAACCTTGTCATGTATAAGCATGCGCCCTGGAGCTTCTCCAGTGACACTTAGTAACACCTCTAATAATGATAACCTGAACTTGGGTATATCTATCATAACCATGTCCCTATTTCTTTAGTGGCAAACCCACCTTGATTGATGGTAAAGTAAATTTATAATACATCTCATATGATCGGTATGTTGTTCATATCTCTATTCTTTGGTCCTTGCTGTTAGTTAGTGTATAGACGTTATGTGCAGATTCCGGACATGCTCCCATGTTATGTAGTGTTGTTACTCAGAGTGTGTGGATCCTTCATGAATGTCCGTATTCTGGCTCGGTGTCTTATGAGACTTTGCATTCTTCTGTTTCTTGCTTTTCATGTTTAACTTTCTCTAACTCACCAGTAAACCCTTACATTGATGATGTTGTGTCTGCAATTGACCTGAAAGATAAACAGGGGCTATTATTAATTAGATATATAAAAGAACATTGGGATTTTAGACTCCTGTTCAATTTTGCATGATTCTACTTAAGTATAGTTTCATAAAAATGAACAGAGCGAGACTTATAGAAAGCTTCGCATCAAAATAACTACTTATCTTTTGCAGATTTGTCTTGGCATTTTCATTGGGAGCTGGTCCTGTTCCTGGGCTTCTTTTGCCTGAAATCTTTCCCAACAGGATTCGGGCAAAGGCTATGGCTTTATGCATGTCTGTGCATTGGGTATGTACTCTGTTATATCTTACCTTTTCAAATGAATATCATGAAGGGATTAGCGGACAAAGTTCTTCCTGGTTAATTCTGTTGACTTTGCCCTGTTGCAATGCATTGAAGAATGTACTGCGATGATAAGATGTTGCTTAATGATGGTTTTAATAATGTAGAAGTTGCTTGTGCTTGGGATTTTTACCATTGTTGCTTGTCATGTTTGCTTGTTGAATACTACAGTCAAACTAAGGGATGTCATCTCCTGACTTTAAAATTTCATGCTTGGTGAATTAATAGTACCGCCAAACTGAAGAATGTCTTCTGACTTTGATTTTTTCAGGTGGTGAATTTTTTTGTTGGTCTGCTATTCTTGCGATTGTTGGAGAAACTAGGACCACAAGTTTTGTACTCAATATTTGCATCCTTTTGTTTGATAGCTGCAATCTTTGTGCACAGAAATGTTGTGGAAACCAAAGGAAAGACGCTTCAGGAAATCGAAATATCACTCCTACCATCTTAGCAAAGGTACTCATCTTGAAAATCTACATATTTTCAGTATTATACCTATTTTCACAGTGATGGTGGGGATGAAGTAATTAGAAGAGAGAGAGAGTGAGAGAGAGAGAGAGAGAGAGAGAGAGAGAAAACTTAAAAAGAACTAGGGTAAATGGCTGGGTTTGCTTTGCTAATATGTTGCGTCCATGCATGTCATATGCAGAAGCTGACATTCAGAAATTCAGATGCATATTTATTTACTCATCGCGTGCTTGTGCTTTTTTAATTAAAACCTTGCAACTTGACTCAACTGGAGAGTGGAGTTACCATTATTTGTCTGCTGCATTGAGAAGCTGAATTTTGCCGTAGGTAGGGAAGCTATAAGAGCAAACTTGGAAAAGAGAAGGGTAAAATGGTTGGGCTTGCTTCACTATATTTGTGTCCATTCATGAAATATGAAGAATCTATTATTCAGAAATTTAGAAGCATACTTAGTTTTTCATTGCTTGCTTTTTAATTGCAATTGCAACTTACTCTGCAACTTCTGATTCAACTGGAGAATGAAGTTCTCTAATCTGTTTGCTGCTACCAGAAATAAAATCTTTTGTAGGCAGAATCCTATAAGAACATCTTTAAGAGGTGGACCAGACCAGTCCATACCTAAGAACAATAGTTAAAGGCCTAAATACCAGCACTTGGACCCAATGTTGATATGCACAAATTTGGCACATGGTGCATATCAATTGCTTGAATGGTTGATTGATTGGTATTACGTACCAGAAGCAAACTATCTGGATCAATGGAAATTAGCTGCAGTGTGTCAGCTTGAAAATTGCATGGTTTAGTAATCTTTGCCACACTCTATCAAAAATTGCACGTGCTCGTGAATTTTATACTTCTTCTACATTTCGTAATTTGACAGCCTGATAACCTTCACTCTCCCTTCCTCAGGTGAAGGCATTCAACATGCAGGACCTCATCCTTTCACTTGCATATTATGTCAATTGTCTTCTGGGAGGTTATTCAATTTGCCAGTTAAAGTATGGTACATGTTTATGATACATGTAGCAAGAGTTGGTGTCATGGAAACTGCGGCCTGTTGACATAGAAGACATGACTTCTGTTCAAAAGGCCTCACGTCATTTTAGTTTAGGTGCCTCTCTACAATTTTCCCTTGTATGTTATTGTTGGGGTTGAGATGCTATGTTATATGTATTTCAAGTTCAGTGCAGCGGTTGTTTCATGTTCTGAATTACGTACTGAGGTTAGTTTATGTTGTTCTATAACTGTGTTTATGGTTACTAAATTTGCTTCCACGTAATCATGCTCCTCTTGGTTAATTATTATGTTTCTCTTCCATCAAAAAAAATATGTTTCTCATCTTATGATCGGTAAACTAAATAATGAAAGCACAGAGGGACAGGAAATGCCGTGCTGCTCTAAGTGCTTTCTGTGCACGAGGCTTTATTTGTGATATGGTGGCTGGTGCTGTGTAAAATCTTCGCAGTGATTTCACTTTTCATCTGTCGATTGAGTTGGCTCAAAAGAATTTAGTGGTAACATGAGTGATAATCACTTGGCAGTCCTGTTTTCAGGATGGTGGTCGTAATGCATGATTGCTGTTGAATGATTTGGGCAGTGCAAGCATGCTTCATGGTCATTTTAATGGGGCTTAAAACTTGATCAGCTGTCAGAGATTCTCGTTTCTGATGATTATCCAAAGAAAGACACGTGACAGAAGATCTGACACAGTTGCTAATTTTGTGGGTCTTGAATTGTGATTGCGATTCTTCGTTTTAGTTTCAGAATGTAGGTGATTATCAAATTTCAGAATGGGATTAAATGATCAATTGCCGGAGAGTCTAGGCTAACGCTTGAGTTAAGGTGTTGCAGAATGAATTACAAAGATAACAATGTTGGCAAGCCTCTGTAAGAGGATTAACCTTGGTACATGTTGTTCCATGTCAGTCATATTGTACTATATTAATATCAAATCAAGAGGTGATATTGATCCATACGAGATCAAGTTGATCTACTCAACTCATTTAAGTTTTTTCTTAATTATTTGGGGTCGGTTACATGAATCTACTTTCTTCACTCTCTTTTATTCAGAATTAAGTCAATACTTAAATAATAAATAATTATATTTTTTTAATTATTTTTATTCATATTAGTGCATGTTTAACCATGGAGTTTTGATGAGATTTGGTGCATTAGTGCTGGTACTATATTGACGTTGATCCATACCGAGTTCAAGTTGATCTATATATCGATATTGTATCCAGTGTATCGTACTGGTATGAGGTTTGTTATTGTGACCTGAGATGACAAAACTTCATATCTGCTAATTTGCATCTTCGGTAGATTCATGAAGGATATCTGAACATTTTTTTTTTTGAATGACTCGGTGTTCTTGTGGTAATCAAATAGGAGGTTTGGTGAAGCAAGTGCATTTAACTGGACCGCTTGAAGTGGACTAAATGGCAAAATTGAGCATGACATATGAACATTGTTCAAGTGCAACATGATATAATCATATCCGAAAGTGATGTATTTATAATTTATATTAGTTGTTAACATATTAAATGAATCATGTTAAGTGGATTCGTCAGACTATATCTATTCGTGTTAAATAAGTTATGTCTATTCGTATTGTGCAAGTTGTGTTGTATCAATTCAATACGATTACTATTAAAAAGATTATGTATGTCGTGTTATATTACTTATGCAATAATTATATTGTGTCCATATTTAAATTTTTGATATAATTAGTTAATCATGTCATGTTTATATCGATCCATATATTCTACTTTAATTCGACATAATCGAATATAATACAAAATCTAATTATCAATTTAATTTTTCATCAATATAATATTTATGCAGAATTGATGTATCATAAGAGAATTGGTGCAAAAGACACCATGCAGATTATTAGATTTAGGGCTTAATTAGATGCTAGTTTAATGTATAAAGGCCTCTTCTATAACATACAAAATATTTTATTTATTTTAAAAATAATAAATTATTAATATACTCCTCTGTGAATTCTTGTTCTTTTCGCTTCTCATGAAAGCCTAGCTCCCAAAATCTTACCAAGGCATTAATCTCTTTTGGCATCAAAACCCCTTGATACATTGTATGCAATGATCAATATGCTTGAGAGTACATACAAAAATGAATATAGATTATACTTTCTAGTTATACTCTCTCTAAGTCTTTCCAATCTTACTCTCTAGTACTTGAAGAATAATTCAAACCTTTTTATAAAACAATAAATTTCTATATTTCACTTGCCATAAATATTTTAAGCTTATCGCTTTAATATTTATGATGGAAATGATACCTTCAGTATTTAAATTCAAACCTTTTTGTAGCGCATTCTAAGGAGAGGCATAAAACGAAGTCATTTTTATAATATGTTATATATTTTTATATAAAGAACATATTACCTTTAGTTAATATATGTTTTGGTTTCTCTTTTGATTATATGAGGAAGACAAGGCATGTGGTCTCCTTAGGTAAACGGGGATAGTGGAGAGGGTGGAGTAGGACAACGGGTGTGGGAAGGTAGGCCTTTGCTGGTAGACTTAGGATGTGTTAGGTGCCATTCTCAAATGTAATTGTTGACGTTAGATCACCGTCCTCGAGCATCCGCGAGCGTTCGATCGCCTCCTCCAGCGAGCTCCTCATACCTGCGGGCCTGCAAACAAGTCCCGGGGGCCGAAGATTCCGACGGGGACCCTCCGATGCTCAAGTCAGTGCTCTGGGCAACGGCCGTGAGCTTGAGAAAGCTCGAAAGAGGGAAGAAGAGAGGGGCATAGAGCCGTGCTCTCCGTGGAAAAGAATGAGCAAGAAGAGAGGGGCATAGAGTCGTGCTCTCTGTGGGAAAGAATGAGCGTAAAGAGTGTAGTGAGTTCAGTTACCTGTCGTTTCCTGGTCGGGGTCCCTCTTGCCCTTTTTATAGATGCCTGGAGTCTGTGGGCTTGAGGCGTTATCACTTGTCAGAACATTAATTGATGGCAGCACAGTGGAGCTTACCTCCATATGACTGTCAAGCTGCATGCCGTATCCTGTCAGAGTAGGTGATTGCAGGGCATGGCCGATCGTTACGGCGCCTGCTAGATATGTCCCCTACGTCACCTTTTTGGTTGTCCTATGCGGACAGTAATGGGTGATAAAGTTAGTCGTGTGGGTCCTAAGGTACAACCGTTGGGGGGGGGGGAATGATGATGTTGAGTTGAAGCCAACTATCCCTCGTAGAACATTGATTATAGAGTGCTTGTGTGGCACTATTCATGCTCTCTGATGAGTTTTAGAAAAGACCAATGGTGAACACTTGCATGGCACTGTTCACGTACGAGGCTCTGTTCACTTGCATGGCACTGTTCATGGCCGGAGGGAGCTTGGCAGCTGCAGGTCCGAGGCCAAGCGAGAGTTGAGACGGAGAGGAGCAACGTGGCAGCCATAAATGCCTTTATATAGGGAGAGAATAAGGCAATAAATGCCTTGAAGAAATTGGATGTACATGGCTTTATGAGGCCATAAATGCCCTGGTATGAGAGATATGCCGTGGTCGAAGGGGGTTCCGTCAATTTCCATCCTTCACGATTCTCTAATAGCATTGGATCAGCCACATCACATGCCCCCTCGCCACTAAGACAAAGCGGGCCCACCCAGCAAGGCGAAAGGGGCGTCACCTCCCAAGTGGCTGATCCTCACCTAACTTTGGATCTTTAACCTTTGACATGAAGTTTGGATGTGGGTCCCCATCCACATGCCATTGAGGCAAAGAGCCAATGGTGCCGCAATGATGCTCCTGAGATAGAGGGAGTCGTTGAGGCTGCAATAATGCCGCGGAGGCAGAGATAAGCTGCTGAGGCTGTAATAAGGCTGTTGAGGCTAAAACAAGATGGCCGAAGCAGAAATAAAGCCGCAGGGGCTGAAATAAAATTGCCTCTGCGTGTTTGGTATTGACGGAGTCAGTTTTTGGCTTTTGGTGCCGAGCTGGTCTCGGGCTTGAGTGTCGATGGTTCATCGGGCTTTGAGCACCGGCCGAGTCAGGCTTGTTGTTGAGAGCCGATGGTTCGTTGCTCTGCCAATGGTACACTGGGCTTCGTGCCTGGCTGGCCCAGGGCTTTTTGTGCCGACCGGGGTTGGGCTTTAGTTGTTGAGAGCCGATGGTACATCGCTCTACAAGTGGTACACTGGGCTTCGTGCCTGGCTGGCCCAGGGCTTTTTGTGCCGACCGGGGTCGGGCTTTAGTTGTTGAGAGCCGATGGTTCGTCGCTCTGCCAGTGGTACACTGGGCTTCGTGCCTGGCTGACCTAGGGCTTTTTGTGCCGACCGGGGTCAGGTTTTAGTTGTTGAGAGCTGATGGTACATCGCTCTGCCAGTGGTACACTGGGCTTCGTGCCTGGCTGGCCCAGGGTTTTTTGTGCCGACCGGGGTCGGGCTTTAGTTGTTGAGAGCCGATGGTACATCGCTCTACCAGTGGTACACTGGGCTTCGTGCCTGGCTGGCCCAGGGCTTTTTGTGCCGACTAGGGTCGGGCTTTAGTTGTTGAGAGCCGATGGTACATCGTTCTGCCAGTGGTACACTGGGCTTTATGCCTGGCTGGCCCAGGGCTTTTTGTGCCGACCGGGGTCGGGCTTTAGTTGTTGAGAGCCAATGGTACATCGCTCTGCCAGTGGTACACTGGGCTTCATGCCTGGCTGGCCCAGGGCTTTTTGTGCCGACCGGGGTCGAGCTTTAGTTGTTGAGAGCCGATGGTACATTGCTCTGCCAATGGTACACTAGGCTTCGTGCCTGGCTGGCCCAGGGCTTTTTGTGCTGACCGGGGTCGGGCTTTAGTTGTTGAGAGCTGATGGTACATCGCTCTGCCGGTGGTACACTGGGCTTTGTGCCTGGTTGGCCCAGGGCTTTTTATGCCGACCGGGTCAGGCTTTAGTTGTTGAGAGCCGATGGTACATCGCTCTGCCAGTGGTACACTGGGCTTCATGCCTGGCTGGCCCAGGGCTTTTTGTGCCGACCGGGGTCGGGCTTTAGTTGTTGAGAGCCGATGGTACATCGCTCTACCAGTGGTACACTGGGCTTCGTGCCTGGCTGGCCCAGGGCTTTTTGTGCCGACCGGAGTCGGACTTTAGTTATTGAGAATGGATGGTACATCGCTCTGCTAGTGGTACACTGGGCTTCGTGCCTGGCTGGCCTAGGGCTTTTTGTGCCGACCAGGGTCGGGCTTTAGTTGTTGAGAGCCGATGGTACATCGCTCTGCCAGTGGTACACTGGGCTTCGTGCCTGGCTGGCCCAGGGCTTTTTGTGCCGACCAGGGTCGGGCTTTAGTTGTTGAGAGCCGATGGTACATCACTCTACCAGTGGTACACTGGGCTTCATGCATGGCTGACCTAGGGCTTTTTGTGTCGACCGGGGTCGGGTTAGTTGTTGAGAGCCGATGGTACATCGCTCTGCCAGTGGTACACTAGGCTTCGTGCCTAGCTGGCCCAGGGCTTTTTATGCCGACCGGGGTTGGGCTTTAGTTGTTGAGAGCCGATGGTACATCGTTCTACCAGTGGTACACTGGGCTTCGTGCCTGGCTGGCCCAGGGCTTTTTGTGCCGACCGGGGTCAGACTTTAGTTGTTGAGAGCCGATGGTACATCGCTCTGCCAGTGGTACACTGGGCTTTGTGCCTGGCTGGCCCAGGGCTTTTTGTGCCGACCGGGGTCGGGCTTTAGTTGTTGAGAGCCGATGGTACATCGCTCTGCCAGTGGTATACTGGGCTTCATGCCTGGCTGGCCCATGGCTTTTTGTGCCGACCGGAGTCGGGCTTTAGTTGTTGAGAGCCGATGGTACATCGCTCTGCTAGTGGTACACTGAGCTTCATGCCTTGCTGGCCCAGGGCTTTTTGGACGCCAAAGCGAGGTTGGCCTTGGATGTTGATGCAAGGTAGATCTTTCCTGCATAACATTTTTAAGTATTAATGAAAGAAAACTGTCTTAAGTGCAATGTACTTAGCTCTTGTAGCTCCCATGTTTTCCTTTTGCGGGTTTGAGCACTTTCGTCCGTTGGTGACCTGCCCCCCAAGGAATCATGTTAGTTGGATTGGAGGTGTCGTTGCCCTTACTTGGGCCTTCCCTTGCATTGGAGGCCAGGACGAGATGTCTGTGGCCGGAAAGAAGCTAGAAACCAGGACAAAGCTGAAGGCCGTTGAGGAAAGCTTCGACAGTTGGCTGTCGTTGAAGACGAGTGGCTGGGAGAGTCCATCGAGGACTTTGCTGAGAGTTGATATCAGCGGAGTAAAAAGGCCGATGGAATTGCTAAGAGGGCCCTTTGCCTAGCTCTTTCCTTGAAGAGATTGATGCCCTCAGTGCTGAAGCTTGAAAGCAGCTAGAACAAAATCCGTAAAAGGTCCTGGGCTCAGTTTGGCTTTTGGGTGTAACAGAGAGAAGGAGAGAGAGAGGAAAGTTGGAGTCAACAGTCAAAGCCTTTTGCCCTCATCTTCTTCCTTGCGTTAATTGCAACAATACCTCTCGGCTTACTACCGTAAGAGATTAAAATGCCCATAAATACTTGAGGAGTTAGGATTTGGGTGGCAAGGATTGGTGCTCTTGCTGGATAACGAGCCTGAGCCTTAAATGGCCGTTGAGCTTGAGTTTGAGGTTGCTCTTGCTCTTGAGCTTGTTGCCACGCGGCCATGGAATATTGCTCCCATAGCCTTTGAACAACTGCCGTTAATGCTTGAATCTTCAGGGTGAGGGTGGCCCGGTAATTTGCTTGAATGGTGTGAACTGGTGGTGATGGTGGAACAGAGAAATAGCATCTTGTTGCTCAGTTTGTTGAGGTTGCCCCCCAGCGTTACTGGTGAAAGCTTCCCGGATTCTTGTCATCACCCTCTTCACGATCCATCATTTTGATGATAAAGGGATGAGGATCTGCAAACCAGCATCGCTGACGCTCCTCCTTCCTGGCGCGCCAATCTGTTGACGCCAGATCACCGCCCTCGAGCATCCGCGAGCATCCATAAGCGTCCGGTCGTCTCCTCCAGCGAGCTCCTCACGCCTGCAGGCCTATAAACAATTCCTGGGGGTCGGAGATTCCGGTGGGGACCCTCCGATGCTCAAGTCAGTGCTCTGGGCAACGGTCGTGAGCTTGAGGAAGCTCGAAAGAGGGAAGAAGAGAGGGGCATAGAGCCGTGCTCTCTGTGGAAAAGAATGAGCGTAAAGAGTGTAGTGAGTTCAGTTACCTGTCATTTCCTGGTCGGGGTCCCTCTTACCCTTTTTATAGATGCCTGGAGTCTGTGGGCTTAAGGCGTTATCACTTGTCAGAACATTAATTGATGGCAGCACAATGGAGCTTACCTCCATATGACTGTCAAGCTGCAGGCCGTGTCCTGTCAGAGTAGGTGGTTGCAGGGTATGGCTGATCGTTACGGCGCCTGCTAGATATGTCCCCTACGCCACCTTTTTGGTTGTCCTATGCGGACAATAATGGGTGACAAAGTTAGTCGTGTGGGTCCCAAGGTACAACCGTTGGGGGGGGGAAGGATGATGTTGAGTTGAAGCCAACTGTCCCTCGTAGAACATTGATTATAGAGTGCTTGTGTGGCACCATTCATGCTCTCTGATGAGTTTCAGAAAAGACCGATGGTGAACACTTGCATGGCACTGTTCACGTATGAGGCTCTGTTCACTTGCATGGCACTGTTCACGGCCGAAGGGAGCTTGGCAGCTGTAGGTCCGAGGCCAAGGGAGAGTTGAGACGGAGAGGAGCAACGTGGCAGCCATAAATGCCTTTATATAGGGAGAGAATAAGGCAATAAATGCCTTGGAGCAATTGTATGCACGTCGGCCTTGGAGGTGTCGGAGGTCTCGGCCTTGGAGGTGTCGGCCTTGAGGTCTCGGCCTTGGAGGTATCGGCCTTGGAGGTCTCGGCCTTAGAGGTATCGGCCTTGGAGGTTGGGTTCGGTGGTCGGAGGAGAGCCACGTGGCAGCCATAAATGCCTTTAATAAGGCAATAAATGCCTATACCTTAGAGTAATTGGGTGTACATGGCTTTATGAGGCCATAAATGCCCTTGTGTGAGAGATATACCGTGGCCGAAGGGGGGCTCCGTCAGTTTCCTTCCTTCACGATTCTCTAATAGCGTTGGATCAGCCACATCAGTAACTAAATTTATTTTTTCTTTTTTTTTAATATATGCGTATGTATGTATGTGTGTATATATATATATACATACATATATATTATGTGCGTGTGTGTGCGCGCGCGTGCGTGCACGTGTATTTTATATATATGGACATGTACATATGGTGTATATTCTAAGATTAGTCGGGCCTATTTTTTTCGAGCTCCAGTTTGAATGGGCTTTAAACAACAATCAATCCAAACTCCTAAAATTTTCAGAATGAGATATGGCTAGCCAATGGGCACTAAGACATTTCTCACCCCTAGGAGTGACTCCTCCGGTTTGAAAACTCTCCTAATGCCCGATTGCCTCGAGAGCCAGCCAGTTTAGCAACCCTTTGAACCCCCAAGAAAGCTAAATAGCAAATAATGGTTATGTCACCTCCTCTCACACCTTGAAGGCTCCTCGAACGAGACCTCTCATCTCTGGCACCGGCGTGAATGAATGACGACCAATGGTGAGCAATAACCTTGAGTCCCTTCCTTCTCTTCTTGGTAAATATGTTCTTATTGGCATATTTTGGTAGCATGTCTGTCATTTCTTGTTCTCAAGGCCTTGGAGTTCTTCGATGCCTCTTGGATTATCCCTTCACATGATTTAACAATTTATTAGCAATGGCACTTGAAAAAACTACTAACCCTGCTAACAAATCAATAATGACTCTTAGTCTTAATTAAGTTATGTAGATTAAAGTTACAATTTTTTTTTGGCACAAATTGCTTGCTTTTGATGATGTTTAATGGTGTCGTGCAAATTTCTTCCTTTTGTTTTTTTGTTCATGCTGTTCTGCAATTTTTTGCTTGTTATTGCAAATTGTTTATGCTTAATGAGATCGAATTAGTGCTCTGCCATATATATATATTTTAAAATTTATTTTTTCAGCTACAAGTAAAGATTAAAGAGTGATTGTTGACTTATGGTGTTTATTTGTTGCTTCTTTTGATGTGTCCTAGCTAGCTTGATTTATATTTTGAATTTCCTTTTGTTCATTTTGGATTTTGCTTCAATGATAGTATTCTTTGCTTATACTTGGAAGACAAAGGTTCCAAATTTGAATGTTGGATGGTGCATATACTCAAGATTTGGGCCCCATAAATTTAGAAAAATGGGTAAGGTCTATTCATATAAGGATTTCAAGCCAATAGAAGCATGAATGGGAGTTCTAGATTTTTTAATTATATAGTTACATATGATATTGAATTAGATAAGCCTTAAGGAAGCATAGAAATGCATGCAACTATGACACAACAAATTTCAAGAAAGCATGGAAATTATGTGAGTTTGATCTATTTTATTTATATAGTCCTTGAACCTTTCCAAATTGAAAAGAATAGTCCCTAATATCTTTACTATTCCCATATGAGTTCATAACCTACAACGGACAAGTTCAACAAATTAGCAACTGCAAACATTGATAAGCTGCCAAAATTTAGAGGAACACGGGATCTAAAGCTGATCATAAAGCTACTATATTAGCATTGTTGAATGAAAAGGGGACACCAAGTTGTTCGATGATGAATTTGCTTCAGTCAAAAATCCCACTCATTGAGAAATAAGAGAAGGGATTCTCAACTATGCTATGGGGTGTTTGATATTGCTGATCCATTTAAGATTGCTTATGACCCAGTGAAGTTGATGTGATAATTGCATTTGATTGCATTTTAATGATTCTACATGATAATGATTATAGATTATCTCGATTTTTAAAATCATCGTCTTATCTAGTAATTCTATATCAATCCATGAGGTCGGATATTCGAGATCATTCTCAGTCAAGTTGATTGACTGATATTCAAATGCTTTGCTTTCCTTCAATAGACCGGTGTACATTTGTTAAATTATATAAGCAAAAATAAAAATAAAAAAATCAACCATGGTGCCTATAGTTGCCCAAGTTTTTCATTTGGCATGCATCGTATAAAATTCCTATTATTCTTTTTCTTAGCCTACTATGAATCTGATTATAAATTTATCATATACATCGTTAGATGAATATAAAAATTGGGCATGTATTCTCTTCAACTGGAATCCGTTGAGTGGTCTGCGACCCTCCACTTGAGGTAGTACTATTGAACGTATCGCCAAAGGCTTCATTGATCCCGCTGTTGCCTTTTAAAATGTTTACATTTAGCCTAGATTGTTTATTTTATAAAAAAATATAGGCCAAACCCCTAAAATTTTTAGAATGAGACACTGCTAGCCAACGGGCGCTAAGAACTTTCTCACCCCTTGGAGTGACTCCTCCGGTTTGGAAACTCTCATGGTGCCCGACTGACTTGGGAGCTGGCCAGTTCAGTGGCCCTTTGGACCCATGAAATCTAAATAGCAAATCAGGGTTATGTCACCTCCTCTCACACCCCGAAGGCTCCTCAAATGAGATCGCTCCTCTCTGGCACCGGCATGAACGAATGACGACCAATGATGAGCAATAACCTTGAGTCCCTTCCTCCTCTTCTTGGTAAATATGTTCTTATTGGCATGTTTTTGGTAGCATATCTATCATTTCTTGTTCTCAAGGCCTTGGAGCTCTTCGATGCCTCTTGGGTTTTTCCTTCATATGGTTTAATAATTTATTAGCAATGGCACTTGAAAAACTACTAACCCTGCTAACAGATCATCAATGACTCTTAGTCTTAACTAAGTTATGTAGATTAAAGTTACAAAGAAATTTTTTTTGGACACAAATTGCTTGCTTTTGATGATGTTTGTGGTGTTGTGCAAATTTCTTCCTTTAATTTTTCTGTTCATGCTGTTCTACTATTTTTTGCTTGTCATTGCAAATTGTTTATGCCTAATGAGATCAAATTAGTTCTCTACCATATAAATATATATATTTATTTTCTTAGCTACTAGTAAAGATTAAAGAGTGATTGTTGGCTTGTGATGTTTATTTGTTGCTCCTTTTGATGTGTCTTGGCCAGCTTGGTTTATATTTTGAATTTCCTTTTGTTCATTTTAGATTTTTCCTCAATGATAGCATCCTTTGCTTACACTTGGAAGACAAAGGTGAAAGAATTATGCCCTGAAAGTCAATCACAGTTGTTGTATCAGTGGTAAAATTTGTAATTTCTCTCAACTCAAGAATGATAATAGAGGCAATTTTATATTCATCATATGCTGTGTCTTATATTTTTTATGATAACCCATAGAATAGGGCAATGTTTTTAGGGTTACAAAGATAACAGTAAGACCTAAAACCTATAAACCCTAATCTAGAATATTCCTAGTCATAGGATCATCGATTTGGGGATCGATGAATCCGGATAGACTAGCACATCTTATGTATGCTCGATTGTGAGGATGGTTGTTTCACGACCACTTGTGTAGGGACACTAATACAAAGATGTGGGTGCTCATTAGGTTATGAGTTCATTGAATTGATCCGACAGGAGAACATCAAATGGAAGTTTTACTTACTTGTCATAATATTGTTCTTTAAGTGGGAGTTGTGCAAGTAATCCTTAGACCTGAGACCACCATAGTATCTTGTGCACATGAATCCATATTTTGGTTCATATTCATTCATAACAAAAGGTTATGTACGGGGTGATGCTAGATATGAAGGATTGGGTATGAAGGTAATGAGTAGGCCAACAAGGAATCGATGACTCCTAGTAAGAGGAGTATTTATCCCAAGTAATCTCATCAAATGTTGACTCAGAAAATCTTTGATCAAAGTATGATGAAATTAGAAAATTTTCTTATTTATCATCGGTTGAGTCTTCATTAATGATTAGAGATTCAAATGGATTAAGTATGAGGGTTTGACATTTGTTCATGCCCATCACTTAATCGGGATAAAGAAATATCGAAGGATTGAATTGCACGGTAACTTGCACTAAAGGGTATTTTGGTAATTTCTATCAAATTCCTCATCTTTTGGGTAGGCATGACACATTGCTAGATGTCAATCTTGTCTTATAGGTTTTTATAAATCAATTGGATTGATTTCATAAGTCAATTTGAAGGTTGGTCCAGATTGACAGTTTAAGTTAGCCCGATTTGACCTGTTCAGATAGTTGGATACATAATCGGGCTAAATCAAAAACTACTGCTGGCTAGATGAGGAACCCAGAGGGTCACACACAATAGAGAATTAATTGAAGAAGTTAAAAATATTTTTATTAGGATTTTTGGATCCTAATTGGTTGGCCAAGATCGCATACTAGCATATGTGGGCTAACCCGAGCTCCTGACTTAATCTGTTTAGGTCCATTTGCTTGCTGATTAGGCTAATAAATTTAAGTTGATTTAAATTAACATTAGCCATGTGTTGGAAAGCCTATCTAGAGTTTAATCTAAATTTATGGGATTTTTTTAGATTTTTTTTATGATGATCAAATTCGAATTGGATTCGAATTTCAGCCTGATTTGGTTAGTTTGGGTTGACTTGGTTAGTCTGGGTTGACCCGGGCCTTAGTCCTTTTTTGAACCATTTTATTTGAATTTAAATGAGTTTAATTTATTAAATATCATTTAAATTTATTAATAAAATAATTTAATAAATTAAATATTTAATATGTACTTGGTGGGGTTTGAACCGAAGACCCCTTGACCCTTGGCGCCCCCTCGGAGCGGATAAAAGCGCTCCTCACGTAAAACGTCTCCAGCCCTTTCTCTCCATCCAATGCCTCTCATTGCTGCCCCTTCCTTTCTATTTAAAGGGGGCAGCATGGGATTCTAAGAACAAAAAAAAGAAAGAGAAAACAGAGAGCCCGTAAGCCCTCCTTCTCCCTGTTCTTCTCCCCTTGTCTTAATGTCACTATCATATTAAGACAAGGCCCTAAGTTGAGATAGAGAAAGGCTATTAGAGTGTGTAGAGGCTTGTTGGAAAGCTTTTAGAAAGCT
This sequence comes from Calamus simplicifolius, assembly GCA_900491605.1. Taxonomy (NCBI): domain Eukaryota; kingdom Viridiplantae; phylum Streptophyta; class Magnoliopsida; order Arecales; family Arecaceae; genus Calamus; species Calamus simplicifolius. Next base: position 75,692 of record UESW01003218.1, on the reverse strand, counting down.
TTTGAAGAGGAGAAAGTCCAAAGAGGCATTAAAAGGCTGCATATGATAAAAAGGCTGCCAGGAAGGTTCTAGCAAGCAAATAGGAGTGCTTCTTCGAATTGATTCTCGTGTGGATCACCTTTGGAGGGCATACACTTGTGTGCCTCTTGGAGATTATTGGATTTAGCAATCCAGGTATTTTTCTTACTCCTTTTATTTTAGATTTTAATTGATTTACTTTTTGAACTGCATAAAGGCGATCTTGGAAATTAGGGCTTTTGGCGATGTTTGTTTTCAAAATGATTAAAGTTTATGAAAAGCATGCCTTCAAGCATCCCAAAATTTCCATCAGTGGTATCAGAGCCTTCTTCATGCATTCAAGAAGAAATCAAATTAATCTATTATGAATGATTAAATTGATAGATCATTATATGTTTATAGCAAAATAGTAAGTTATGTTTAACCAATTGGCATGATATGCATAATGTAATGATATGACTATATTACATTCATAAAATGGTTATTATTATGATTGTTAAAATAAGTAAATCATTATGTTCTGATGCATAATTAGCAATATATGTTATACATAATTGACTATTATGCTTTATATAATGCAATGTCCTAGTAACTACTTAGGATTGGGTTAGTCACCATAGCCATTTGGTCATAAGAGCCAAGTAGGTTTTTTAAAGGCCCTCTCTTTCCATTCAATGGGATCTCCTATGATATGTAGGGGTGCCGATGTGATCTTATCCCATGAACAAGTAATGAGAACGGATGATTATTTTTTTTAATCATATGCTTTTGTGATGCATATTAGGGCTAATATGCGTATTAGTTGATATGATGAGATGAAGTATGTACTGATTGATTGTATGCCACAAGATTAGGGTTTCACTATAACCCTAATTAATTTAGAAATATGTTTAGAAGTATTAGTTGTCATTATGTTGTAAGATTAATGACACACTATGCACATAAATGGATATGTGATACTTAGAAACATAAGGATGTGCTCGAGACGATAAAAGCCCTCCTAAAAATTATATTTAGTTGTAGTGTTATATTATCATGAAGCAAATCCTTTTTAGGGATTAATTGATCGATTGGTGTCTAAGAAAAGTGGTTCTGGGAAGGTAAAGAGAATGTGGTTTTTTAATTAGTTCCGTTACTTACCTGGCCAAATTTATTTGGTGTCTAAGGCAAGAACGGGGACTCCCACACCTCTTCCACTTGCCTGGCCAATTCGATTAATTTAAACCTTAGAATTGGAAATGCTAATTGGTTATAAATGCACTACAAAAATGCCTTCCTTCATACAAAGCCAAAATTATATCAAAACTATAGTAGGCTTGTTGAGCAAACTCAAGGCTTACTATTAGGGTTTGATGTAAAATTTGACTTGGTGCATATTATGCTTTATAGTATGCTTGTTAATGTTACTTTGTTGAGCAAACTCAAGGGTGACATTATTCAATCATGACTATATAGAATGAAGGGTCTGACTAAACTAAGACATTATTGTTTGTTGTGCAAACACAAGGCTATAAGTGTCTTAGAGGCAAGTGTAATGTTGATGAAATTGGAAAGGGAATTTCCTACCCTTGAACTTATAAATGTTTGTTGAGCAAACTCAAGGCATTTATAAGGAATTGGGATCTCAACCCCACTAAAGAAATCGGATATTGGTTTCTCGTTTAACATAGTAGAGGGTTATGGTATTCGAAGAAAATAGTGGGAGACACAATTAGATTCAAAGTCCTTGTCTAATTGTGATTATCATTTTTGAGTGGTCTGCTCATGTATTGTTCTTGTTTGTTTGTAGACAATTAAATGGCTTCATCATTATCACTGCGGGGCATTTTAGATGCTAATAAACTAACCGGACCAAATTATGTCGATTGGTTGAGGAACCTGAGGATTGTATTAGCTCAGGAGAAAATTTCCTACATTCTTGATTCTCGGATCCAGATCCGATCGGAGAAGATGCTTCCGAGGAGGAAAGGGCCACATTAAGGATGTGGCAGAATGACAGTATGACTGTCAAGTGCATCATGTTGGCCTCAATGAGCAATGAGCTCCAGAGGCAACATGAAAAGATGGAACCTCAGTCCATACTTCTCAACTTAAAAGAGTTGTATGGAGAGCATAGTAGGACTGCAAGATATGAGATATCTAAGCAGTTGTTTCGTGCACATATGAGTGACGGCTCGCCTGTTCAGGTTCATGTCCTAAAGATGATTGACTTAATCACCCAATTAGGTCAATTAGGCTTCGTCATGGACGAGCAGCTAAATCAGGATCTGATCTTGCAGTCACTCCCAGATTCCTTCTCACAATTTGTCATGAACTACCACATGAATAAATTGAATCTTACATTACCAGAGCTACTTAACATGCTTAAGACTGCTGAGAGCCATTTTAAGGGAGAAAAGGCTCATCTTCTTCTGATCGATGGAAGAAGAAAGAGGTGATGAAGAAGGGTTTAAAAAGAAAATTAAACCCTAAAAGGAGCATCAAGAAGAAGAAGAAGGCAAAGAAGTCTTCAGATGATGGATCTTGTTTCTTCTGCGGTAAGAAGGGACATTGGAAGAAGAATTGTAAGAAGTACCTGGCAAGTTTGAAACAGGATACTGATAAAGCATCAAAAGGTTTGTTAATGATACAAACAAACTTATCATTGAGTTCTTCAACTTCTGATTCATGGGTATTGGATACCGCATGTGGGGCTCACATATGCAAATCTTTGCAGGGGCTTCACAAAATTAGAAGGTTGGAGAAAGGTGACTTCAAGCTTTATGGCGCGAGTGGAGAGACCATCCATGCAGAAGCTGTTGGAACCTACTTGTTATTATTGCCTACAGGCAAAATACTTGAATTAAAAGATTGTTATTTTATTCCGAATGTAGTCAGAAATATTATTTCTGTACCGTTGTTATTAAAACAAGGTTATGAAATAAAAGTTGAGAGCAATGGATGCTCTATATCTTATTCAAATGACTTCTTTGGAATGGAAAAATTTGTGAATGGTCTTTTAACTCTATCACTCAATGATAATGTGTTGCTTGTTGAAAACAAAAGGAGAAAAAGAGATGATACCAATGAAACATTCCTTTGGCATTGCCGATTAGGTCATATAAGTGAGTCAAGGATTAACAAGTTATACAAAGAAGATTTCTTTGGACCTTATGATTTTCAATCATTAGAAACTTGTGAATCTTGCCTCATGGGAAAAATGACCAAGTCTCATTTACTGGACATGGAGAAAGGGCAACTGAGTTATTAGGGTTAATACATTCAGATGTATGTGGACCCATGTCAACTCAAGCTATAGGAGGATACTCTTATTTCATCACATTTATAGATGATCTATCAAGGTTCGGATATGTGTATCTTATGAAACATAAATCCGAAGCCTTTGAAAAGTTTAAAGAGTATCAAAATATGGTTGAGAAACAAACTGGAAAAAGTATTAAAATCCTTCGATCTGATCGAGGAGGTGAATACTTATCCAGCGAGTTTCTTAATCATCTTAAGGATAATGGTATTCTCTCTGAATGGACACCTCCATATACACCACAATTAAATGGTGTAGCTGAAAGGAGGAACCGTTCCTTGTTTGATATGGTACGGTCCATGATGTGCTTCACGGATCTTCCAGTATCCTTCTGGGGTTATGCCCTAGAAACTGCTGCATATGTAATAAACAGGGTACCATCAAAATCAGTTCCTAGCACTCCATATGAATTATGGAATGGCAGAAAGCCAAGTCTTAAACATCTTAAAATTTGGGGTTGCCCAGCTTATGTTAAAAAGGAATTTGTACATAAGCTAAATGCTAGGGCTGAAAAATGTAGGTTCATTGGTTATTCTCAAAAAGGTATTGGATACCTTTTCTATCATCCTACTGAACAAAAGGTATTTGTTAGTAGGCATGCTGTCTTTTTGGAAAAGGAATTTATTCAAGAAGAAAGTAATGGCAGAATAATCGAATTAAGTGAAATTCAAAATAAACAAACTCAAGTTCCTCAATCAGAAGTACAAATTGATAAGGTACAACCACAACATACACCTCCTCTTCGTAGGTCAGAAAGAGTGCGGGAAGCACCTCTTAGATATGGTTTTATGATTGAAAACAATAATGAAGCCAACGTCATTGAAAATGATGATCCACTGACCTATATGGAAGCAGTCGAGAGTAAGGAATCCGACAAATGGCTTAATGCCATGAAATCCGAGATGGACTCCATGTATGACAACCAGGTTTGGATCTTGGTTGACCCACCTGAGGGAATTGTCCCAATAGGGTGCAAATGGATCTTCAAAAGAAAGATTGGAGCAGATGGGCAAATAGAAACCTACAAGGCTAGGTTAGTGGCAAAAGGTTTCAAGCAAAGACATGGTATTGACTATGATGAAACTTTTTCGCCAGTTGTCATGCTCAAGTCTATTAGGATTATGCTTGCTATTGCTGCATACTATGATTATGAAATATGGCAAATGGATGTTAAGACTGCATTCCTTAATGGAAATCTTGAGGAAGAAGTCTATATGTCACAGCCAGAGGGGTTTGTCTCAAGTGGAGACCAAACCAAGTATGCAAACTTAGAAAATCTATTTATGGATTAAAGCAAGCATCGAGGAGTTGGAACATTCGTTTTGATGAAACTATTAAGGAATTTGATTTCATCAAGAATACGGATGAACCGTGTGTATATAAGAAAATAAGTGGGAGTGCCATTGTCTTCTTGGTCTTGTATGTGGATGACATACTTATCATTGGAAATGATATTCCAATGATGCAATCAGTCAAGACTTGGTTGTCAAAACGGTTTTCCATGAAGGATTTGGGAGAAGCATCCTATATTTTAGGAATAAAGATCTATAGAGATAGATCTAAGAGGATGCTAGGGTTATCCCAATCCAGGTACATAGACTTAATATTGAAGAGATTCAATATGGAGGGAAGTAAGAAAGGTTATTTGCCCATGAGTCAGGGCATACACCTATCTAAAAGGATGTCTCCTAAGACTCCAGAAGAAAGAGATAGGATGAATAAGATTCCTTATGCTTCGGCAGTAGGATCAATTATGTATGCAATGTTATGTACCAGACCTGATGTTGCTTATGCTTTGGGCATAGTAAGCAGATTTCAGGCTGATCCAGGGGAGGATCATTGGAAAGCAGTAAAAAACATTCTTAAGTACCTGAGAAGGACTAAAGATGTTTTTCTCATATATGGAGGATCAGACTTAAAACTAGAAGGCTACACAGATTCTAGTTTTCAATCTGATCCAGATGACAGTAAGTCTATATCAGGGTATGTCTACACTCTGAATGGAGGAGCAGTGAGTTGGAAAAGTACCAAGCAGCCAACTGTAGCTGATTCAGTCACTGAGGCAGAGTACATAGCTGCAAGTGAAGCCGCTAAGGAAGCTGTCTGGATGAAGAAGTTCATCACCGAATTAGACGTAGTTCCTACTATACAACAGCCGGTGCCATTATATTGCGATAACACTGGAGCTGTGGCACAAGCGAAGGAACCAAGGTCTCACCATAAATCCAAGCACATCCTGAGACGCTTCCCTCGTTCGAGACATCATTGAAAGACATGATGTGGTGATAGAACGAGTTGAAACAAAGAACAACATAGCAGACCCATTCACTAAGGCCCTTCCACTACAGCAGTTAGATCGCCATCTTGATTGTATGGGTATTAAATACAAGGGCGATTGGCTTTAGTGCAAGTGGGAGATTGAAAGAATTATGCCCTGAAAGCCAATCACAGTTGTTGTATCAGTGGCAAAATTTGTAATTTCTCTCAACTCAAGAATGATAATAGAGGCAATTTTATATTTCATCATATGTGTGTCTTATATTTTTTATGATGAACCCCATAGAATAGGGCAATGTTTTTAGGGTTACAAAGATAACAGTGAGACCTAAAACCTATAAACCCTAATCTAGAATATTCCTAGTCATAGGATCATCGATTTGGGGATCGATGAATCCGGATAGACTAGCACATCTTATGTATGCTCGATTGTGAGGGTGGTTGGTCTCACGACCACTTGTGTAGGGACACTAATACAAAGATGTGGGTGCTCATTAGGTTATGAGTTCACTGAATTGATCCGACAGGAGAACATCAAATGGAAGTTTTACTTACTTGTCATAATAGATTGTTCTCTAAGTGGGAGTTGTGCAAGTAATCCTTAGACCTGAGACCACCATAGTATCTTGTGCACATGAATCCATATTTTGGTTCATATTCATTCATAACAAAAGGTTATGTACGGGGTGATGCTAGATATGAAGGATTGTGTATGAAGGTAATGAGTAGGTCAACAAGGAATCGATGACTCCTAGTAAGAGGAGTATTTATCCCAAGTAATCTCATCAAATGTTGACTCAGAAAATCTTTGATCAAAGTATGATGAAATTAGAAAAGGTTTTCTTATTTATCATCGGTTGAGTCTTCATTAATGATTAGAGATTCAAATGGATTAAGTATGAGGGTTTGACATTTATCCATGCCCATCACTTAATCGGGATAAAGAAATATCGAAGGATTGAATTGCACGGTAACTTGCCACTAAAGGGTATTTTGGTAATTTCTATCAAATTCCTCATCTTCTGGGTAGGCATGACACATTGCTAGATGTCAATCTTGTCTTGTAGGTTTTTATAAATCAATTAGATTGATTTCATAAGTCAATTTGAAGGTTGGTCCAGATTGACAGTTTAAGTTAGCCCGATTTGACCTGTTCAGATAGTCGGATACATAATCGGGCTAAATCAAAAACCTACTGCTGGCTAGATGAGGAACCCAGAGGGTCACACACAATAGAGAATTAATTGAAGAAGTTAAAAATATTTTATTAGGATTTTTGGATCCTAATTGGTTGGCCAAGATCGCATACTAGCATATGTGGGCTAACCCGAGCTCCTGACTTAATCTGTTTAGGTCCATTTGCTTGCTGATTAGGCTAATAAATTTAAGTTGGATTTAAATTAACATTAGCCATGTGTTGGGCAGCCTATCTAGAGTTTAATCTAAATTTATGGGATTTTTTAGATTTTTTATGATGATCAAATTCGAATTGGATTCGAATTTCAGCCTGATTTGGTTAGTTTGGGTTGACTTGGTTAGTCTGGGTTGACCCGGGGCCTTAGTCCTTTTTTGAACCATTTTATTTCAAATTTAAATGAGTTTAATTTATTAAATATCATTTAAATTTATTAATAAAATAATTTAATAAATTAAATATTTAATATGTACTTGGTGGGGTTTGAACCGAAGACCCCTTGGACCCTTGGCGCCCCCTCGGAGCGGATAGAAGCGCTCCTCACGTAAAACGTCTCCACCCTTTCTTCATGCCCCTTGGATGGCCCCTTTCTCTCCATCCAATGCCTCTCATTGCTGCCCCTTCGTTTCTATTTAAAGGGGGCAGCAGATGAGATTCTAGAACAAAAAAAAGAAAGAGAAAAGAGAGCCCGTAAGCCCTCCTTCTCCCTGTTCTTCTCCCCTTGTCTTAATGTCACTATCATATTAAGACAAGGCCCTAAGTTGAGATAGAGAAAGGCTATTAGAGTGTGTAAAGGCTTGTTGAAAAGCTTTTGAAGAGGAGAAAGTCCAAAGAGGCATTAAAAGGCTGCATATGATAAAAAGGCTGCCAGGAAGGTTCTAGCAAGCAAATAGGAGTGCTTCTTCGAATTGATTCTCGTGTGGATCACCTTTGGAGGGCATACACTTGTGTGCCTCTTGGAGATTATTGGATTTAGCAATCCAGGTATTTTTCTTACTCCTTTTATTTTAGATTTTAATTGATTTACTTTTTGAACTGCATAAAGGCGATCTTGGAAATTAGGGCTTTTGGCGATGTTTGTTTTTCAAAATGATTAAAGTTTATGAAAAGCATGCCTTCAAGCATCCCAAAATTCCCATCAAAAGGTTCCAAGTTTGAATGTTGGATAGTGCATACTCAAGATTTAGGCCCCATATATTCAAAAAAATGGGTAAGGTCTATTCATATAAGGTTTTCAGGCCAATAGAAGCATGAGGGAGAGTTCTGGACCTTTCAATTAAATACTTACACCTGCTATTGAATTTGATAAGTCTTAAGGAAACATGGAAATGCATGCAGGTATGATACAACAAATCTCAAGGAAGCATGGAAATTATGTGAGTTTGATCTATTTTATTTATATAGTCCCTAAACCTTTCCAAATTGAAAAGAATAGTCCCTAACCTCTTTACTACTCCCATATGAGTTCATAACCTACAACAGACGAGTTCAACAAATTAGCAACTGCAAACATTGATAAGCTGCCAAAATTTAGAGGAACACGGGATCTAAGACTGATCATAAAGCTACTATATTAGTATTGTTGAATGAAAAGGGGACACCAAGTTCGGTGATGAATTTGCTTCAGTTAAAATCCCACTCATTGAGAAATAAGAGAAGGGATTCTCAACCATGCTATGGGTGTTTTGATATTGGTGATCCATTTAAGATTGCTTATGACCCAGTGAAGTTGATGTGATCATTACATTTAATTGCATTTTAATGATTCTACATGACAATGATTATAGATCTTCTCAATTTTTAAAATCATCATCTAATCTAGTAATGCTATATCTATCCATAAGATCGGATATTCGAGATCATTCTCAGTCAGTGAACATGACTAATATTCAAATGCTTTCCTTTCCATTAATAGACCAACATACGTTTGTTGAATTACAAAAGCAAAAAAAAAAAAAAACAACCATGGTACCTACATTGCCCAAGTTTTTCATTTGGCATGCATCGTATAAAATCCATATTCCTCTTTTTCTTAGCTTGCTATGAATCTGAAAAAAATTTATCATACACATCGATCAAATAATTGTAAAAGTTGGGCATGCACTCTCTTCAGCTGGAATCCGTCGAGTGATCTACGACCCTCTACCTGAGGTAGTCCCATCCGAATGTATCACCAAAGGCTTCATTGATCTCGCTGTTGCCTTTTAAAATGTTTACATTAAGCCTAGATGGTTTATTTTATAAAAAATATAGGCCAAATTCCTAAAATTTTTAGAATGAGATACATCTAGCCACGGGCATTAAGACCTTTCCCATCCTTGGGAGTGACTCCTTTGGTTCGAAAACTCTCTTGATGCCCGATTGCCTTGGGATCTAGCCAGTTCAATAGCCCTTTGGACCCCACGAAAGCTAAATAGCAAATCGGGATTAAATCACCTCCTCTTATACCCCGAAGGCTTCTCGAACGAGACCTTTCCTCTCTGGCACTGGCGTGAACGAATGACTTCCAATGGTGAGCAATAACCTCGAGTTCCTTCCTCCTCTTCTTAGTAAATCTGTTCTTATTGGCATGTTTTTGGTAGCATATATGTCATTTCTTGTTCTCATGGTCTTGGAGTTCTTCGATGCCTCTTGAGTTATCCCTTCATATGGTTTAATAGCTTATTAGCAATGGCACTTAAAAAACTACTAACCCTACTAACAGATCATTAATGACTCTTAGTCTTAATTAAGTTATATAGATTAAAGTTACAAAGAATTTTTTTTTGGGCACAAATTGCTTGCTTTTGATGATGTTTAATGGTGTCAAGCAAATTCTTCCTTTTGTTTTTTGTTCATGTTGTTCTGCTATTTTTTGTTTGTCATTGCAAATTGTTTATAACTAATGAGATCAAATTAGTTCTCTACCACACACACACACACACACACACACACATATATATATTACTAATTTATTTTTTTAGCTACTAGTAAAGATTAAAGAGATTGTTGGCTTATGATGTTTGTTGTTGCCCCTTTTGATGTGTTCTGGCTAGCTTGGTTTATATTTGAATTTTCTTTTGTTCATTTTGGATTTTGCCTTAATGATAGCATCCTTTGCTTATACTTGGAAGACAAAGGTTCCAAGTTTGAATGTTGGATGGTGCATACTCAAGATTTGGGCCCCATAAATTTAGAAAAATGGGTAAGGTCTATTCATATAAAGGATTTCAAGCCAATAGAAGCATGAGGGGGAGTTCTGAACCTTTTAATTATATACTTACATGATATTGAATCTGATAAGTCTTAAGGAAGCATGGAAATGCATGCAAGTATGACACAACAAATCTCAAGGAAGCATGAAAATTATGTGAGTTTGACCTATTTTATTTATATAGTCCTTAAACTTCTCCAAGTTAAAAAGAATAGTCCCTAACCTCTTTACTACTCCCATATGAGTTCATAACCTACACGGAAGAGTTCAACAAATTAGCATCTACAAGTATTAATAAGATGCCAAAATTTAGAGGAACACGCGATCTAATGCTGATCATAAAACTACTATATTAGCATTGTTGAAAAAAAGGGACACAAAGTTGTTCGGTGATGAATTTGCTTCACTTAAAATCTCACTCATTTAGAAATAAAAGAAGCAATTCTAAACCACACTATGGGGTGTTTGATATTGGTGATCCATTTAAGATTGCTTGAGACACAGTGAAGAGGATGTGATCATTATATTTGATTGCATTTTAATGATTCTACATGACAATGATTATAGATCATCTCGATTTTTTAAAATCATCGTCTAATCTAGTAATTCTATATCTATTCATAAGGTTGGATATTCAAGATCATTCTCAGTCAAGTTCCTTAACTGATATTCAAATGTTTTGCTTTCTTTCAATAGACCAGCATACGTTTGTTAGATTACATAAGCAAAAAAAAAAAAAAAAAAATCAACCACGGTGCCTGTAGTTGCCCAAGCTTTCATTTGGCATGCATCTTATAAATCCCCCTATTCTTCTTTTTTCTTAGACTGCTGCGAATTTGATCATAAATTTATCATACACATCGGTGAGATGATTATAAAATTGGGCATGCATTCTCTTCAGCTGAAATCCATTGAGTGGTCTGCGACCCTGTACATGAGGCAGTCCCATCCGAACGTATCGCCAAAAACTTCATTGATCCCATTGTTGCCTTTTAAAATGTTTACATTGAGTCTAAATGGTTTATTTTATAATATATAGGTCAAACTCCCAAAATTTTAGAATGAGATACGAATAGCCAACATGTGCTAAGACCTTTCTCACCCTTGGAAGCGACTCCTTCGATTTAGAAACTCTTCTGATGCCCGATCGCCTCAGGAGCCAGCCAGTTCAGCAGCCCTTTGGACCCCACGAAATCTCAATAGCAAATCAGGGTTACATCACCTCCTCTCACACCACGAAGATCCTCGAATGAGCCCTCTGTTGGGAATTGTATCCTAAAGCCAATCATTTGATGATTGTGCTGATGTAAATTGTATATAAATTGATGTATTAATAAAAGTTATTTGGTAGTTTATTCATTACAAGAACATCTTCTTAAAACTCCTAATAGTAATGAAGCCCTCAAGATCTTCCTTCACGATAAAGGAGGATTTATCTTTGAAGGTCCTTAAAAGAGTTCACGACCAAATGATATACTATGACAGGACCATAGTACTATCAATTATAGGACGTTGTATATCATATTTGTTGGTTATCCTCTTAACCAAGGAGTGTGAGACACTGGTATGACATACAGGTGAAAGTGTAGGAGTACATTTCACCGAATGTGACTCATTTCCGGATACTCTACTGTCAAGATTTATCCGAGAAGATATAGGTATAAGTATCCTTTAGACCTAAAGATCACAACCAGTGGCTTACAAGAAAACTCATTGTACTTAGGTGCCGGACCACCTGGATTTCTAATCCAGCT
>UESW01003218.1:0-63848 GCA_900491605.1 Calamus simplicifolius | reverse complement strand
TATATATATAGCTACTAGTAAAGATAGAGAGTGATGTTGGCTTGTGATGTTTGTTTGTTGTTCCTTTTGATGTGTCCTAGCCAGCTTGGTTTATATTTTGAATTCCTTTTGTTCATTTTGTATTTTGCCTTAATGATAGCATCCTTTGCTTATACTTGGAAGACAAAGGTTCCAAGTTTGAATGTTAGACATGGATGGTGCTACTCAAGATTTGGGCCCCATAAATTCGAAAATGGGTATGGTCTATTCATAAAGGGTTTTCAGGCCAATAGAAGCATGAGGGGAGTTCTGGACCTTTCAATTATATACTTACACATGCTATTGAATTTGATAAGTCATAAGGAGCATGGAAATGCATGCAAGTATGACGCAACAAATCTCAAGGAAGCATGGAAATTATGTGAGTTTAACCTATTTTATTTATATAGTCCCTTGAACCTCTCCAAGTTGAAAGAATAGTCCCTAACCTCTTTACTCCTCCCATATGAGTTCATAACCTACAACGAAAGAGTTCAACAAATTAGCATCTACAAGCATTGATAAGCTGCTGAAATTTAGAGGAACACAAGATCTAAGGCTGATCATAAAACTACTACATTAGCATTGTTGAATGAAAAGGGGACACCAAGTTATTCGGTGATGAATTTGCTTCAGTTAAAAATCCCACTCATTGAGAAATAAAGAAGGGATTCTTAGCCACGCTATGGGGTGTTTGATATTGGTGATCCATTAAGATTGCCTGTGACCCGTAAAGATGATGATCATTGTATTTGATTGCATTTTGATGATTCAACATGACAATAATTATAGATCATCTTGATTTCTAAAATCAATCGTCTAATTTAGTAATTCTATACTAACCATAAGGCCGGATAATCGAGATCATTCTCAGTCAAGTTCATTGACTGATATTCAAATGCTTTGCTTTCCTTCAATAGACCAGCGTATGTTTGTTGAATTACATAAGCAAAAAATAAAAATAAAAATAAAAAATTAACCATGGTGCCTACAGTTGCCCAAGTTTTTCATTTGGCATGCATTGTACAAAATCCCTAATCTTCTTTTTCTTAGCTTGCTACGAATCTGATCATAAATTTATCATACACATCGATCAGATGATTATAAAAATTTGGCATGCACTCTCTTCAGCTGGAATCCGTTGAGTGGTCTGCGACCCTCCATCTGAGGTAGTTCCATCCGAACGTATCGCCAAGGCTTCATGATCCCGCTTTGCCTTTTAAATGTTTACATTGAGCCTAGATGGTTTATTTTATAAAAAATATAGACTAAACTCCTAAAATTTTTAGAATAAGATACGGCTAGCTAACGGGCGCTAAGACCTTTCTTACCCTTGGGAGTGACTCCTCCAGTTCAAAAACTCTCCTGATGCTTGATCGCTTCGGGAGCCAACCAGTTTAGCAGCCCTTTGGACCCCACGAAAGCTAAACAAAATCAGGGTTACGTCACCTCCTCTTACTCCCCGAAGGCTCCTCGAACGAGACCTTTCCTCTCTGGCACTAGTGTGAATGAATGACGGCTGATGCTGAGCAACAACCTCGAGTCCCTTCCTCCTCTTCTTTGTAAATATGATCTTATTGGCATGTTTATGGTAGCATGTCTGTCATTTTTTGTTCTTAGGGTCTTGGAGTTCTTCGATGCCTCCTAGGTTATCCCTTCACATGGGTTTAAAAGTTTATTAGCAATGGCACTTGAAAACTACCAGCCCTGCTAAAAGACAATTAATGATTGATGCGTGTCGTAGCGCAACGATTTAAACACCTTAATTTTACTATTAGAATAGCGAGAGTAAGGGATCGATTCCACAGGGACTTTAGCGATTATCTTGAAATAAACTTATAAATTTAATTAATTAAATAAATAGTAGTACAAAATAATCAAGATATGGTCTATCTTATAAGAGCACGGTCCGTACCCGTAGATCACGGCCCGTCCCTTTAAAGAATAGATCAGTCTAAAATTATTTTCACTTAAATATAATTTAATAACAATTAATCATGAATAAAATTTTATTTAATATAAAGTAAAGAGTTTGACATTAAGAAAGCAACAGATTAATAAATTCCTAAATCAAACCGGGCCCTCTTCTGCATACGCCTCGAAGCAGAGCATCCAAGAACTCCACACCTACGGACGAACAGATGAACGGGGCCTCCCACGGAACTCCGGAATAGGGGTCTTCAAACGGCTGGAACAGAAGTCTTCAATGCCTGGAACAGAGCTCTTCAAACAGCTGGAAAGAGCACATGAACAGAACTTTCTCCTTCCTACGGACTCCAAACCACGGCACAAGCAGATAACTCCTCCAATCTATGGATGATCACCGCCCCACGAACCACGGATTCTCTGGATTCACGGACGGCTCCTTCTTGGACTCCCTTTGTGCTATTTGTAGAGCCCCGGACGCGGCCTTGACGCGGCGAGGAATCTGTTTCAAAACAGAGATGATGCAGCGGAAGCAATGAAAATAACAAAAGAAATCTAGATAATCAATAAAATTCAAATTCCTTCTAAAGGAATTTAATTCTCTCAATTTGATAACTTCAATCTAATCTATTCCTTAATTGGGAGGAAACTGTTAGAATTTGAATGGAAGAATCGGCGGAAACAGGGAACGGCTGAGAAACAATGAAGTGGCGGAAACAGGGAACTGGCTGAGAAAACGATGAAGTCTGCAACTATTTGCTGTTTTGCTTTGAAATCCGTGCTAAATCCTTATAAAATCAATTTTGAGCTCATCTTAAATCCGATTTGAGTGCCGTTTGTCGTTAAATCCCTAAAATCGAGCTCTTTAAGTTGATAAGATTTTATCTAAAATATTATATAAAATATTAAAATATTAAATAATAATAGGTACATTAAATTATTAATTAATAGGTTTAATGATAATTATTTATGCGTTTATCACTCCCCCCAACTTGAATCTTACTCATCCTCGAGCAAATAAGAAATTTAGAAATATGTACCAAGCTATTCCAAGAATTGATAGTTATCTTATAATTTTTTTTTTTTTAAAGATCATAAGGGAGGTACTTCATTGGATTATTAAGTTTTTTTTAGTGATAAAGTGTAGTCCATAAGAATTTATAGAAGTCTTTCTTCACCAACTTTCCACTTCTCTAATTAAGTCTTCTAACTTAATTTGGGTTGGGTGTAATGTCTTTTGTAATTTGGTTATTTATTTATTTATTTATATGTAAAGTCAGTGCAATGTCCTAACCCCTTGCTTTCTAATTAACCCTTGTAGCGAGCTTTAGGCCAATGGCTCCCAAACCAATTGGTTTTAGGCATTAGGTGTAAAACACCCCTCAGACTTACTGACTCGAGTTAAAAAGGCTTTAGGTAGGACTGACTCTATTTAGGTTCTTTTACATTCCACCTTTTTACGCGAACAACATCACTTTCTTAGGTGACGGGGCCCGGTTACTCAGTGAAAAATGCTAAGAACCTAATCTATTAACTTTAAGAGAGATTTTTTTTCTTTTTTTTTCTTTCTTTTTTTTTTTTTTTTTTGAATAACATTTTCACCCATACCCTTATTAAGTAGATTGTACTATTAAGATCAGTGGTCAGAAGGGTCTGAAATTATTCTAAAAATTATTCTGGGCTAAACCCTACCTTTTATTAGGTTTTCTTAATAATTTATTCCTCAGTATTTCAAAAAAAAAAAAAATCTAACCATTAATTCATTAATAGACTGCTTGATTAACTTCAAATCGAGACAGAATTTGGTACACATCTGATTATAGTTTTACTCGAGGATTTATTTATTCTTTTTCCTCCCCCCAACTTAATTTCATTGTCCCTAATGGAAGAAAAATAATAATAATAATAATTTCAAGGAAAGATACTACCTGGTAGAGTATTTGAAGGTTGGAAGTTTCATTGTTGCCATCTTCTTTCAATCTGCTTCTGTTGCTCTTTTCTGGTCATACTAAAAGAACACACTAAAAAAACAGAAAGTTAAAAATAACTAATAAACTGGGTTGCCTCCCAAGAGCGCTAAGTTTAAAGTCTTCAGCCAGACTGTGCTACTTATTATGATAATGTTGGGTTCACAAGATCAATTGATTCAACAACTTCTCCATCATTAATTTCTTCTATATATGGTTTCAAACGTTGGCCATTTACTTTGAATGTATTTCCTTGCTTGGGGTCTTTAAGCTCTACAGCTCCATGGGAAAATACTTGAGTTACTATAAAAGGTCCATTCCATCGTGAACGAAGTTTTCCAGGGAAAAGGTGTAATCTTGAATTGTAAAGCCATACTTTTTGATTTGGTTCAAAAATTTTTCTACTAATAAATTTGTCATGATATGCTTTGGTTCGTTCTTTATAAATTTTTGAGCTTCATATGCCTCATTTCGTAGCTCTTCTAACTCATTCAATTGGAGTTTTCTATTGACACCTGCATTTTTCATATCATAATTAAATTGCTTGATAGCCCAAAATGCACGGTGTTCTAATTCTACAGGTAAATGACAGGCTTTTCCAAATACGAGCCTATAAGGAGACATTCCTATGGGAGTTTTAAATGCAGTACGATAAGCCCATAATGCATCATCCAAACGTTCTGACCAATCTTTCCTATCAGGTCTCACCATTTTCTCAAGGATATTTTTAATTTCTCTATTTGATATTTCAACTTGGCCACTAGTTTGGGGATGATAAGGTGTAGCTACCTTATGAGTAATTCCATATTTATTCATTAATCCTTCAAAGTGTCTATTCGTGAAATGTGTACCCCCATCACTAATTATAGCCCTTGGGCATCCAAAACGACTAAGGATATTATGCTGAATAAACTTGATTACAACTTTATGGTCATTGGTTCGAGTTGCCATGGCTTCAATCCATTTTGACACATAATCAACTGCCACTAGAATGTATTCAAATCCAAAAGAGGAAGGAAATGGGCCCATAAAATCAATACCCCATACATCAAAAATTTCTACAACCAAGATAGGGTTTAGGGGCATCATGTCTTTTCGAGATATATTTCCTGTTTGTTGACATTGGAGACAATTACGGCCAAATTCATGTGCATCTTTAAAAAGAGTTGGCCAATAAAACCCACTTTGCAGTACCTTTGCTGCAGTTTTCTTTCCACTAAAATGTCCTCCACAGGCAAGAGAATGACAGAAGTTAAGTATACTTTTGAATTCACTCTCGGGACACATCGCCTAATCACCTGATCTGAACAGTACTTAAATAATTCAGGGTCTTCCCAAAAGTAATATTTGATTTGTGAGAAAAATCTATCTTTTTCTTGTTTTGTCCAGTGGGAAGGTACTTTTCCTGTTGCCAAATAATTCACAATGTGGGCAAACCAGGGAAGACTGCTATGGGAAATTGAAAATAATTGCTCATCAGGGAACCTATCTCTGATTATTTCTTTATTGTATTCCACTGAGATCCTAGAGATATGATCTGCTACCATATTTTCAGAACCCTTCTTATCTAAGATTTCTAGATCAAATTCTTGTAGTAGAAGGATCCATCTAATCAGTCTGGGTTTTGTATCCTTTTTTGATATAAGATGCCTCAACGCTGCATGATCTGAATAAACTAAAACTTTAGACCCTAACAGATATGATCTAAACTTTTCTAGGGCAAACACAACTGCTAGTAATTCTTTTTCAGTGGTAGTATAGTTCATTTGTGCATCTGAAAGAGTTTTGCTAGCATAATAAATTACATGGGGTTCTCGATTGAGTTTCTGTCCTAGAACTGCCCTACAGCATAATCAGAAGCATCACACATGATTTCGAAAGGTATGGTCCAATCTGGGGGCTTGATAATGGGTGCAGTGGTCAAAGCAGTTCGAAGGATGTTATAGGCTGTTAGACAATCTTTATCAAAATTAAAAGAACTATCCTTGGTCAATAAATTACACAATGGTCGAGAAATTTTACTGAAATCTTTGATGAAACGTCTATAAAAACCAGCATGACCAAGGAAAGATCGTACTTGTTTAACTGAGGTTGGGGGTGGTAGATTTGAGATCAATTCAACCTTGGCTTTATCAACCTCAATACCTCGCTCTGAAACAATGTGTCCAAGCACAATTCCCTCACGAACCATAAAATGGCTCTTCTCCCAACTTAGGACTAAATTCATTTCCATACATCGTTTCAGTACCTTAGTCAAGTTCTCGAGGCAGCTATCAAATGATGCACCAAAGACTGAAAAATCATCCATAAATACTTTCAAAAATTGACCAATCATATCAGAAAATATGGCCAACATACATCGTTGAAACGTGGCTGGTGCATTACAAAGACCAAACGCATACGTCTAAAGGCAAATGTTCCAAAGGGACAAGTGAAGGTGGTCTTTTCTTGATCTGCAGGAAATACTGGGACTTGATTGTATCCTGAATATCCATCTAAGAAACAAAAGAAACTTTGTCCCGCTAGCCGTTCTAGAATTTGATCGATAAAAGGCAAAGGAAAGTGGTCTTTCCTAGTCACGGCATTCAACTTTCGATAATCTATACACACTCTCCAACTAGTTGATGTGCGAGTAGGAATTGATTCGCCCTTTTCATTTTTAATCACGGTAATACCTGATTTTTTAGGTACTACTTGGATTGGACTGACCCATTGGCTATCTGAAATTGGATAAATAATACCAGCATCAAGCCATTTTACTACTTCCTTCTTAACAACATCCCTCATGTTTGGATTTAGCCTTCGTTGCATGTCTCTATGTGGTTTGGCTTCAATTTCACTATGAATGTGGTGCATGCAAATGGAAGGGTCAATTCCCTTAAGATCAGCTATTGTCCATCCAATTGCCTCTTTATGTTCTTTAAGTACATCTACCAATTTATCTTCTTGCTCAGAGGTTAGGGTAGATGCAATGATTACTGGAAGGGTATCATTGGGTCCAAGGAATGAATATTTTAAGTCATCTGGAAGAGGTTTCAATTCTAGTTGGGGTGGTTCTTCCAAGGATGGTATTAAAGGACTTGGTTTAGTTGGAAGTGGTTCATATTTTATAGTCCAAGGCGGGATGGTGTCGATCTTAGGTGGTTCTAATAACATGTTTATCTCTTTGGTATACTCATCAATATCAAAGTCATCTATTCCAAAATGTGTAAGACATGTTTGTAAAGGATCCGAATCAATCAAACTTTGGAATTTCTTATCTACTACTTCCTCTATCATGTTTACTTCATTTAAATCATACACAGGTGGTCCTTGGGAAGCATTAAAAATATTTAATCTCATCTTCTTGTTTCCAAAAGATACATCCATCACACCTGTTCTATAATTTATGCATGCATTAGCAGTAGCTAGAAAAGGTCTTCCAAGGATGATGGGAATTTGGTTAGGATTACCGCTAGATTCCATATCCAACACAAGAAGTCGACAGGAAAATAGAATTCATCCACCTTTACTAATACATCTTCCAATATTCCACGAGGTTCTTTGACTGATCTATCTGCCAATTGTAGTGTTACTGTCGTGGGTTTTAACTCTCCAAATCCTAAATAATTCATATACTGAACTTGGAAGAAGGTTTACACTCGCACCCAAATCTAATAATGCTTTCTTGATTGTGAAGTTTCCTATGACACATGATATAATCGGGGTACCAGGATCTTTTAGTTTGGGTGGGGTTATTTGCTGAACAACTGAGCTAACTTGCTCAGTCAAATGTATCTTTTTTGGTATTTGTGTCTTGGCTTTCCGTTTTTGTGTGCATAGATCCTTCAAAAATTTGGCATAAGCTGGAACTTGCTTGATAGCATCGAGAAGAGGTAAGTTTATTTGGACTTGCTTAAATAACTCAAGCATCTCATTCATTTTATATTCTTCTTATCTGAAGGCAAAGGAGATTCTAAAGCACTAGGGAATGGGGCTTTAGGTATGATTGCTTGATCATTGAATTCCTTTTCTTTTTCATTTCTTCTCTCTTCTGGTTTAGCCACTTCTAATTTCTGGGTTGGTTCAGGTGGGTTCAATGTTTTTCCACTTCTGAGAGTCATGACTGATTTAGCATGTTCTGGAATTTGTCAGGACTATTGGAACTCTCAGCCATGAATTGTCCTTTCGGGTTATCGATAGGCTGACTAGGTAACTTACCCTCCTCCTTCTACTGAATGCTATGGCTAATTGACCTATCTGAGTTTCTAGTTTTGCAATAGATTGTGTGGGAGTGAAGGATTTGGGTATTCATTTCTAGCCCTTTCAATGCTTGTAACACTTTGTCTTCAAAAGTAGGCTGATTATTCGGTGGAGGTTGTGGGATGTTTGGATATTGTGAATATGGCATGCTTCTAAAATTAGTTTCTTGATAATTAGGTCTGATCGATGAATTGACTACAGGTTGAGGTTTCCAAGAAAAATTTGGATGATTTCGCCAGCAGGATTGTAAGTATTTGAAAATGGATCATTTCCTGTTCTAGGAGCTAATCGGGTTTGGGCTTGGTGGGCTTGCTCTTGAACAAGTTCAGGAAATTGGTATGCAGCTGGACATTCACCTATAGAATGGGTTGGACTCGAACAAATTATGCAGACCTCATGTAATTGAGTAGATGGGGAAGAGATGTTTCCAACTTGTAGAATCGATCAAGTTTATGGGATAATTCATCTACCTTAGTATAGATATCTGTAGAATGACCTATTTCATATATTCCACCTCTTTTAGGTTCTACGGGAGGGTCTCGACGAGCAACTGACATATGATGTAATGAATTCTCACTCAATGTCTCAAAGAGTTGCCAAGCCTCATGTTCATTTTTTAACATAAATGTCCCACCACATGAAGCATCAACCATTGCCTATGCTTTTCTGATAATCCATCATAAAAGCACTGAACCAGTTGCCATTTGGGTATAGCATGATGTGGACATTTTCTAATTAGTTCTTTGAATCTCTCCCATGTCTCATGGAACATTTCTCCATCTATCTGGGAAAAACTTGTTATGGCTTTTCTAATTTGATTCGTTTTTCCTATAGGAAAATATTTCTTAAGAAATTCTCTCTGAAGATGATCCCAAGTTGAAATTATACAGTGTCTAATGAATTTAACCAATACTTGGCTTTATCTTTTAGGGAAAAAGGGAATAACTTAAGCCTAAGTGCATCATCAGAAAATTTTAATCTTGACAGTTGAGCAAATTTCCAAGAATTCATCTAAGTGTTTGTAGGGATCCTCATTTGTAAGTCCATAGAAAGATGGTAACATTTGGATTACACTTGACTTAATTTCGTATTGGGCAGCCTCTACTGGAGGCACTTGAATGCAGGGAGAGTAGGTATACCTTGAAGGAGTGAAATACTCTTTTAACTGTCGTGGTTGATTATTTTCGTTATTAGGATCCATAATTCTGAGTCTGTTTGCTCTAATAGTTCTTTCTATCTCGGAATCTAAGGGTATAAGGTCGGGCTGCAATGATCGGCGACCGAGCATACACTCTACCAATGCCTCTAAAGCAAATAGTTTATTTATTTTTTTTTCTTTAAGATTTTTGTGATTAGGTTTCTAATTTCTAATAAATTATGAGATGTTAATGGAAGAATTTTAAGTTTTGCAGAAAATAAATCACCTAAGTCAATCTAAGCATAAAATAAAATAATTTTGTTTATATATTTTTTTTATTTTATAAATTTTTTTTTTGTTTTCTTAAATCAATTATGTTTATGGAAGGTGTCTTAGAGTTTTCTTTTAGGTTTTTTTTAGGTAAGTTAATTAAAAGAAATTTTGATTAGGTTAAAATTGGATTTATGGCAAAAAGAAAAGTAATAATTTTTTATTTTTTATGTTAAAAAGAAAATATGCAATTCTAACAATTAAGGAAATAAAATAAGCGATAATATTTTAAAAATTAAAAGAAAATTAATTTTTTTTTTTTATATTTTTTTTTTTATAATTTTTTTTTTCAAAATACACTTAAGTCCCCGGCAACGGTGCCAGATTTAAACACCTTAATTTCACTATTAGAATAGCGAGAGTAAGGGATCGATTCCACAGGGACTTTAGCAATTATCTTGAAATAAACTTATAAATTTAATTAATTAAATAAATAGTAGTACAAAATAATCAAGATATGGTCTATCTTATAAGAGCACGGTCCGTACCCGTAGATCACGGCCCGTCCCTTTAAAGAATAGATCAGTCTAAAATTATTTCCACTTAAATATAATTTAATAACAATTAATCATGAATAAAAATTTTATTTCATATAAAGTAAAGAGTTATGACATTAAGAAAGCAACAGATTAATAAATTTCTAAACCAAACCGGGCCCTCTTCTGCATACGCCTCGAAGCAGAGCATCCAAGAACTCCACACCTACGGACGAACAGATGAACGGGGCCTCCCACGGAACTCCTGGAACAGGGGTCTTCAAACGGCTGGAACAGAAGTCTTCAAATGCCTGGAACAAAGCTCTTCAAACGGCTGGAACAGAGCACCTGAATAGAGCTTTCTCCTTCCTACGGACTCCAAACCACGGCACGAGCAGATAACTCCTCCAATCCATGGATGATCACCGCCCCACGAACCACGGATTCCTCTCTGGATTCACGGATGACTCCTTCTTGGACTTCCTCTTTGTGCTATTTGTAGAGGCCCTGGACACGGCCTTGACGCGGCGAGGAATCTATTTCAAAACAGAGACGATGCAGCGGAAGCAACGAAAATAACAAAAGAAATCTAGATAAATAATCAATAAAATTCAAATTTCTTCTAAAGGAATTTAATTCTCTCAATTTGATAACTTCCAATCTAATCTATTCCTTAATTGGTGGAGAAAACTATTAGAATTTGAATGAAGAAGAATCGGCAGAAGCAGGGAACTGGACTGAGAAAACGATGAAGTCTGCAACGTATTTGCCGTTTTTGCTTTGAAATCCGTGCTAAATCCTTATAAAATCAATTCCGAGCTCATCTTAAATTCGATTTGAGTGCCGTTTGTGTCGTTAAATCCCTAAAATCGAGATCTTTAAGTTGATAAGATTTTATCTAAAATATTATATAAAATATTAAAATATTAAATAATAATAGGTACATTAAATTATTAATTAATAGGTTTAATAATAATTATTTATGCGTTTATCAATGAATTTTAGTCTTAATTAAGTTATGTAGATTAAAGTTACAAATACTTTTTTTTTGGGCAGAAATTGCTTCTTTTTGATGATGTTTAATGGTGTCGTGCAGATTTCTTTCTTTTATTTTCTGTTTATGCTGTTCTGCTATTTTTTGCTCATCATTGCAAATTGTTAATGCCTAATGAGATCAAATTAGTTCTCTACCATATATATATATTATTTTTTTCAGCTACTAGTAAAGATTAAAGAGTGATTGTTGGCTTGTGATGTTTGTTTGTTGCTCTTTTGATGTGTCCTAGTCGGCTTGGTTTATATTTGAATTTTTTTTTTGTTCATTTGTATTTAGCCTCAATGATAGCATCCATTGCTTATACTTGGAAGACAAAGGTTCCAAGTTTGAATGTTGGATGGTGCATACTCAAGATTTGAGCCCTATAAATTTAGAAAAATGGGTAAGGTCTATTCATATAAAGGTTTTTAGGACAATAGAAGCACAAGGGGGAGTTATGGGCCTTTCAATTATATACTTACACATGCTATTGAATTTGATAAATCCTAAGGAAGCATGGAAATGCATGCAAGTATGTCACAACAAATCTCAAGGAAGCATGGAAATTACGCGAGTTTGACCTATTTTATTTATATAGTCCTTGAACCTCTCCAAGTTGAAAAGAATAGTCCCTAACCTCTTTACTCCTCCTATATGAGTTCATAATCTACAACGAAAGAGTTCAACAAATTAGCATCTACAAGCATTGATAAACTGCCAAATTTAAAGGACATGAGATCTAAGGCTGATCAAAATACTACTACATTAGCATTGTTGAATGAAAAGAGGACACTAAGTTGTTCGGTGATGAATTAGCTTTAATTAAAAATCCCACTCATTGAGAAATAAAAGAACGGATTCTCAACACGCTATGGGGTATTTGATATTGGTGATCAATTTAAGATTGCCTGTGACCCAGTGAAGATATTGTAATCATTGTATTTGATTGCATTTTAATGATTTTACATGACAATAATTATAGATCATCTCAATTTTTTAAATCATCATCTAATCTAGTAATTCTATATCTATAAATATGGTCAGATATTCGAGATCATTCTCAATCAAGTTCATTGACTGATATTCAAATTCTTGCTTTCCTTCAATAGACCAGCGTACGTTTGTTGAATTACATAAGCAAAAAATAAAATTAAAAATAAAAAAATCAACCATGGTGCTTGCAGTTGCCCAGTTTTTTATTGGCATGCATCATATAAAATCCCTATTCTTCTTTTTCTTAGCCTGCTGCGAAACTGTTCATAAATTTATCATACACAAAAATCAGATGATTATAAAAATTGGGCATGCACTCTCTTCAGCTGAAATCCGTCGACTGGTCTGCAACTCTCCACCTGAGGCAGTCCCATCCGAACGTATCGCCAAAGGCTTCATTGATCACACTGTTGCCTTCTAAAATGTTTACATTGAGCCTATATGGTTTATTTTATAAAAAATATAGGCTGAACTCCTATAATTTTTAGAATGAGATACGGTTAGACAATGGATGCAAAGACCTTTCTCACTCATGGGAGTGACTCTTTCAGTTTGAAAACTCTTCTGATGCCCGATCGCCTCGGGAGCTAGCTAGTTCAGCGGCCTTTTGGACCCCACAAAAGCTAAATAACAAATCAGGGTTACGTCACCTCCTCTCACATCCTGAAGGCTCCTCGAATGAGACCTCTCCTCTTTGGCTCCAGCGTGAATGAATGATGGCCGATGATGAGCAACAAACTCGAGTTCCTTCCTCCTTTTCTTGATAAATCTATTCTTATTGGCATGTTTTTGGTAGCATGTTTGTCATTTCTTGTTCTCAGGGCCTTGGAGTTCTTCGATGCATCTTAGGTTATCCCTTCGCATGGTTTAACAGTTTATTAGCACTGACACTTGTAAAACTACTATCCCTGCCAATAGATCATTAATGACTCTTAGTCTTAATTAAGTTATGTAGATTAAAGTTACAAAGAAATTTTTTTGGGGTGCAAATTGCTTACTTTTGATGATGTTTAATGGTGTCGTACATTTTCTTTCTTTTATTTTTTTGTTCGTGCTGTTCTGCTATTTTTTGCTTGTCATTGCAAATTGTTTATGCCTAATGAGATTGAATTAGTTCTCTACCATATATAAATATTTTAATTTATTTTTTTAGCTACTAGAAAAGATTAAAGAGTGATTATTGGCTTGAGATGTTTGTTGTTGCTCCTTTTGATGTGTCTTGGCCAGCTTGGTTTATAATTTGAATTTCCTTTGTTCATTTTGTATTTGCCTCAATGATAGCATCCTTTGCTTATACTTGGAAGACAAAGGTTCCATGTTTGAATGTTGGATGGTGCATACTCAAGATTTGGGCCCCATAAATTCAGAAAAATGGGTAAGGTCTATTCGTATAAAGGGTTTCAGGCCAATAAAAGCAT
Organism: Calamus simplicifolius; assembly: GCA_900491605.1. Taxonomy (NCBI): domain Eukaryota; kingdom Viridiplantae; phylum Streptophyta; class Magnoliopsida; order Arecales; family Arecaceae; genus Calamus; species Calamus simplicifolius. The sequence continues at coordinate 50,304 of UESW01003218.1, read as the reverse complement.
GAGGGGAGTTTTGAACCTTTCATTATATACTTACACATGCTATGAATTTAATAAGTCTTAAGGAAGCATGGAAATGCATGCAAGTATGACACAACAAATCTCAAGGAAGCATGGAAATTACGTGAGTTTGACCTATTTTATTTATATAGTCCTTGAACCTCTCCAAGTTGAAAAGAATAGTCCCCAATCTCTTTACTCCTCTCATATAAGTTCATAACCTACAACGGAAGAGTTCAACAAATTAGCATCTACAAGCATTGATAAGCTACCAAAATTTAGAGGAACACGGGATCTAAGGCCGATCATAAAACTACTACATTAGCATTGTTGAATGAAAAGGGGACACCAAGTTGTTCGGTGATGAATTTGCTTCAGTTAAAAATTCCACTTATTGAGAAATAAGATAAGGAATTCTCAACCATACTATGGGGTGTTTGATATTGGTGATTCATTTAAAATTGCCTGTGACCTAGTGAAGATGTTGTGATCATTGTATTTGATTGAATTTTAATGATTCTACATGACAATGATTATAGATCATCTCAATTTTTAAAATCATCGTCTAATCTAGTAATTCTATATCTATCCATAAGGTCAGATATTCGAGATCATTCTCAGTCAAGTTCATTGATTGATATTCAAATGGTTTGCTTTCCTTCAATAGACCACTGTACATTTGTTGAATTACATAAGCCAAAAATAAAAATAAAAATAAAAAATCAACCATGGTGCCTGCGATTGCCCAAGTTTTTCATTTGGCATGCATCGTATAAAATCCCTAATCTTCTTTTTCATAGCCTGTTGTGAATCTAATCGTAAATTTATCATACACATCGGTGTTGGTCCAGATAGCAACCCAAGAGGGGTATGAATTGGGTTTTTTAAAAATTTAAACTCTTTTGAAAAATAACCTCCAGCAGAAATAAAAACTCAGATTCACACATATTAAAACAAAATATGCACAAATAGAGAGTTAAAGATAAAGAGACAATCATGGCAAACACAGGAGATTTTATAGTGGTTCAGTGTACCTACACCTACGTCCACTCCCAAGTACCTCTTGGGTCCACACTATAATCAATCTGATTATAGCAGAGTTGTTTTACAAGCTCACAACTCGAACTTGTTGTTTTCCCGGGTGCACAACGAATCCAGCTGGTTTTCAAGGCTCACCAGCACAAAACCTAACACCACAAGCTAATGCTTGCACAAGGCTAACAGCCTCAACTGAATCAATCACCAGATTGACCCAGCAAATAATATTTATTTTACAAGATAAACAGCTCCTCCAATGAGCAAATATACAATAATGAAACAAGAATAAAAGGATAGGAATCAAAGCCTGATTCGCAGATCTTGGTGGCTTCTTCCTTCTCTTTCTTTGAATGGATCTTCCTTCAAGATGCTCTTGAGACTCAGAAGATTAGAAAACTAGTGCTTCTTTCTTCTCTTGAGATTTCTTCGAAATAGAACAACAAAAGCTTGGAATCTCTCTCTTTTCTTTTGGAGAATCAGTATGATCTTTCCTTACAAGTTTTTCCTCTTTTCTCTTTTGATTTTCTGATGGATTTCACAGATTTCTCTTTATTCTTTTCTTTTTGTCTCTCTTGTCTCTTCTTTTTGTTTTTCATTTTTGGATGCAGCAAACCCTCTTCTTATAGATCAGTTTAATCCATAAATAGTTTAAAACTATCCGTTAGAAACAAGTGTAAGAAGGATTAGATCCATAAATAGCAATAGCCGTTGGGATTAAAAAAGATAAAGATAAAGTTTAGAGTCGTTCTGACAGTTCTGGAGTCGCGTCTGACATTCTGGAGTCGGCTCTAACTTTTCTGGAGTCGGCTCTAACTCAAAAAACTTTAATCCGCTCGATCTGGAGTCATCTCTGACTTTTCTGGGGTCGACACAAAAATCTTCTGGAGTCGACTCTAACAGTCCGGGAGTCGACTCTAAGTCGTGGCCTGAAAATCCATCATTCTGTCTTTTCTGTTGGAGTCGGCTCTAACAGTCCCGGAGTCGACTCTAAGTCTGTGCCATTTTTCGAAGTCGACTCTGCGATTCCATGTATCGACTCTAATGTCTGCAATCTTACCTTGACATTAGATTCGAACTAGAACTTACTTTATCTTATGATTTTGATTAATAGAACATATCATAAACTGAAAAATTAAACCAAAATCATTAGTAACTTCAAATGTTATACTTAAATAGTTTTGTTAATCATCAAAATCCTTAATTGGGTCAACAATCTCCCCCTTTTTGATGATGACAAAAACTTTGAGTATATGCATTAAAAAATTCATTTGAATTAAGAATTATAGACATTGTTAAAGCTTTAGAACTTCCTAACAGAGAATTTGATGCCAATATTCAAAATGAATCAAAAATATACATGACATCAATCAAGATGATTTAACTTTTATATAAAAAAAATTAAGCTCTCCCTGCATTGAATAACTCCCCCTATGTAGATAAACTGAATTCAATTGAATCATTTTTGATTAGAATCTCAAAATTTTTTTTCCTTTTGTAGATATGCAAAAAAAATAAAAAATCTTATATTCTTTCATTTTCTTTCTCTTTCTCTTTTATGCATATATAATTATCTCCCCCTTTTTTGTTATCAGTAATAAGATGAATTTAAATACAATAAAAAAGGTTATCAGAGCGGGGTCGTTGGTTCAATTAATCATAGAGATAGTAAACTCATTCATTGAAATTCAATCAATCAATCATAGACAAATTTGCAATAAGAGTGTAATTGTATTCCAAAGTAAGATTCACTACATGCGTTTCAGTAAAGTAACATATTCAAGTACGTAATTCCTAGATACATACTATCAAAGCAAGAAAGCAAGAAATCCTAAGATACAACCTAGGATAGGGTATCAAAATCAAATATGCTTATACATAATTTTCTTTAAATGTCCAATCATTTCCATAATATCATCTTTTTGAGTATTCTTAAAACTTTCAAGACAAGCTTCAATTTGAGAAACGGCGAGGTCGATGTCTTTCTTTAGTTGACTGGTAGCATGAAGATAAGTTCTAGAACCGTCTGCAATGCCTTCCATCCTTTCAGAAATCTTATGAAGATCAGCGCTAAAGGATTCTACCGAGTTGCTAATGGAAAAAGAAATCATGTCAAGCCTTGAATTGATCTCTTCCTTCAACTGATTGAACTCCTCTCTCAACTAACACATCTCATTTGACCTTTGACTATCATACTCAGCCAGTAAAGCTCTGAGCTGACCTATTTGCTCCTTAGAAAATCTTTCAGATACCAAGGCTGACTGATGAGAAGGGTGAGTGCTTGGTCCAGCCACTGAGGGTCCAGCAGTAGATGGTCCAGCAGAAGATGGTCTAGGAATAGATGGTCTAGGAATAGATGGTTCAGGAATAGATGGTCCAGAATATCCTCTCCTCTGACCTCCTCAACTCTAACTTCTTCAACTCTGGTCTCTTGTCCTCTTTTTATCCAATTTCCATTCTCTTTTCTGAAGCCCATCCGGTGAATTGTAGAGACACTATAGTAATCAATATGCCTTAATTTTCTTAGTGGCTCATTATCCATTATTAACACACCTTGGCTTCTAAAGACTAAGGTCAGTATCATACCATACGGCAGTGTTGATCTTTTCTTAGTTGCTGCTTCTGCCATATAACCAATCATCATACCGGTAAGATTAACAGGTCTTCCAGTGAGAATACAGTCCATCAACAAGATGTCTCGCTCCGAGACATACTCAAACCTTCCGATTTTAGGAAATAAAATTCTTCCACATATATTGTGAAGTAACCTGAGTTCCAAATTAAGTTGATTAGACAAGATTTCTTCAAACTCAGAAACTTCTCTCCCTAACATCCTAGATAGGGCACATTCTCTGTCTTCATGTTGATATTCAACTAGACCAATGGTAGGCATCTCCAATAGATTTCCAAGAGACTCGGCTATGATAATCACTTTAGTTCCTCTTACAACACTCACTAAGCTCTCTCTCCTCTACATAAATCATTATAAAATTCTCTTACAAGGGCAGGGTATGTAGGGACATCCAAAGAACAGACTTTTTCCCAACTCATTTCCTTCAATAAACGCCCAATAGCGAAGCCCTCCGAAGCAAAAAAGTCAAAATCTACTTTTCTTCTAGTAGTAATGGCCTTACCCGCTAATTGGTCTACTCGTGGAGAAGATGGTGAGGGTGGAGAGTCATCTTGAGTGGCAGATGAGAAGACGGCAAAGGTTGCCTCCGATTTGAATGGTGCTTCGTCGGAATAGTCGATCCACCAATGATAGCACGCCTTTTGGGAGCCATGGGATTCGATTGGAATGAGTTATTAAGAGATTTGAGGGATTGAAATCGGTTTGGAACGGTTTGGAGGGGTTTAGGAGACGATAGGTTTCGTTTGGGGTCGACTCTGCCCTTTTTTATTTTGACCTAGTTCCACTTAGAGTCGACTCCCGAAAACGAGGTGTCGGCTCCGAACCAGAAAATCTATCAGCGCTCGAATTAGAGTCGGCTCTACAGAAGCCAGAGTCGGCTCTAATTGCCCAGATAGAACATCAAAATATGAAGGAATCGACTCCACAAACTGCAGGTATCGACTCCACAACAGTTTTAGAGAAAAATTCAAATTTCAAGGATCTAAAACTAATCAAATTAATCATCAAACTCTAGATAAGTATTCCTTAACAATTGGGGAAACAATGAATCAAATTTCTAGATAAATTTTCTTATTGGACATAGAGGATTTTCAAGAAATTAATGAAGTATAGATAGTTGTTGTCCTTAAGAGTTTCAGAAAATCATTCTAAAGGATCACAAACTCCTAATTCTCCTCTAAGATAACAAAATCTTTCCTCACTCAAAGGTTTGGTAAAAATATTAGCTAATTGATCATTAGTATTAACATATTCAAGACAAATATCTTTGTTAGTTACATGTTCTCTAATAAAGTGATGTCTAATTTCTATGTGTTTAGTTCTTGAATGTTGAATTGGATTCTTAGTTAGATTAATGACACTAGTATTATCACATTTAATAGGAATTTTATCAAGTGTGATACCATAATCTTCAAGTTGTCGCTTAATCCAAAGGATTTGAGCACAGCAACTTCCAGCTGCAACATACTCTGCCTCAGCAGTGGATAATGCAACCGAATTTTGTTTCTTGCTAAACCAAGAGATTAAGTTACTTCCTAAAAGTTGGCATGCCCCACTTGTACTCTTTCTATCTAATTTACAACCAGCATAGTCAGAATCAGAATAAGCAATCAATTTTAAGGTTGAGTCTCTAGAATACCATAATCCTACATTTTTAGTTCCATTTAAGTATCTAAAGATTCTTTTAATAGCAAATAAATGATTCTTTAGGATTAGATTGATATCTTGCACATAGGCATGGGCACTGGGCCGTGCCGTGCCAAGCACGGCCCAGGCCCATCGTACCAGAAAAATTACCGTGCCGTGCCTGGCACGGCCCATTAACAAATGGGCCATGCCAGGCACGGCCCATTAAAAAAAAATCAAATTCGGCACGGCCCGTGACCCATCAAGAAATGGGCCACGGGCCGTGCCTGGCACGGCCCAGCACTGGGCCGTGCCAAAACGGCCCTTCTGGGTTGTGGGCCGTGCCATGGGCCGTTTTGGCACGGCCCAGCAACGGCCCTGCTGGGCCGTTTTGGCACGGCCCAGCAATGCCAGAATGGCCTTGCTGGGCCATTTTATAGGCCGTGCCAAGGGTCGTGCCATGGCACGGCTGGTGCCAGGAGCAAACTGTGCACCTAGGCACCAGCCAGCTGATCGAAGCCATGATCCTGATCGGCGATGATGGATCCGACGATTGCGATCGATCCAAGCCATGATCCCGATCGACGATGATCGATTAGATCGTTGCGATCAATCCGATCGGAGACGATCCGACGGTTGCGATTGATCCAAGCCATGATCCCGATCGGGATGATCGATCCGATGGTTGCAATCCATCTAATCGGAGATGATCCAACGGTTGCGATCGATCCAAGCCATGATTCCAATCGGCGATGATCAATTCAACGTTGCGATCCATCCGATCGGAGACGATCTGATGGTTACGATCGATACAAGCCATGATCCCGATCGATAATGATCGATCAGACTATGCGATCAATCCGATCGGAGATGATCCGATGTCTGCTATCGATCCAAGCCATGATCATGATCGGCGATGATCAATTCGACGGTTGCGATCCATCTGATCGGAGATGATCCGACGTCTGCGATCGATCCAAGCCATGATCCTGATCAGTGATGATCAATCCGACGGTTTCCGATCGAAGATGATTCGACGTCTGGATCAATCCAAGCCATGATTCCGGTCGGCGATGATCAATCCGACGGTTGCGATCAATTCGATCGAAGACGATCCGACGGTTGCGATCGATCCAAGCCATGATCTCGATCGGTGATGATCAATCCAACAGTTATGATCCATCCGATCAGAGACGATCCCATGGTTGCGACCGATCCAAGCCATGATCCCGATCGACAATGATCGATCGGACTATTGCGATCCATCTAATCGGAGATGATCCGATGTCTGCGATCGACCAAGCCATGATCTCAATCAAGGATGATCGATCCAACGGTTGCGATCGATCCGATTGGAGACGATCCGACGGTTGCGATCGATCCATGCCATGATCCTGATCGGCGATGATCGATCCGACGGTTGCGATCCATTCGATCGGCGACGATCCGACGGTTGCGATTGATCCAAGCCATGATCCCGATCGGCGATGATCGATCTGATCAGAGACGATCAGACGGTTGCGATCGATCCATGCCATGATCCTGATCTGCTATTATCGATTGAACGGTTGCGATCTATCCAATCGGAGACGATCCGACGATTGCGATCGATCCAAGCTATGATCCCGATCAGCGATGATCGATCGGACCATTGTGATCAATCCGATCGGAGACGATCTGACGTCTTCGATCGATCCAAGCCATGATCCCGATCGGCGATGATCAATCTGACGGTTGTGATCGATCCAAGCTATGATCCCGATCGGCGATGATCGATCCGACGGTTGCGATCAATCCAAGCCATGATCCCGATTGGTGATGATCGATCGAACCGTTGTGATCGATCCGATCGAAGACGATCCGATGGTTGCGATCGATTCAAGCCATGATCCCGATCGGGGATGATCAATCCAACGGTTGCGATCTATCCCATCGAAGACGATCCGACAGTTGCGATCAATCCAAGCCATGATCCCGATCGGCGATGATCGATCCGATGGTTGTGATCCATCCGATCGGCGATGATCTGATGGTTGCGATCTTTCTATTTTTTTCTTCTTACTTATTGTATTATGTTCTAGAGGTCAGGCCTAGCCCCCTTCCCTTCTGTACCATTTTAATTTAAATTAATAAACTGGTAGGGGTCTGTGCCAAACCCCCACCATTATGGTGGCTTTATATTAATAAATTTTTTATTCCTAATAATTTTTTAATTTATCAAAAAATATTTTTTATAAATTTTTTTATTTGAGCTGTTCATGGGCCAGGCCCCAGGTGGGCCGTGCCTGGCACGGCCCAGGCCCACCTGGGCCATGCCTGGCACGGCCCACCTGGGCCGGCACGGCTCAGGCCCACCTGGGCCATGCCGGGCACGGCCCACCTGGGCCGGCACGGCTCAGGCCCAGGTGGGCCGTGCCAGGCACGGCCCAGGTGGGCCGTGCTGGCACGGCACGACGGGCCGGCCCAGGCCCGTCATGGGCCTTGACGTGCTGGGCCAACAGAAAAAATTTTCTGAGCCCGACACGGCCCGGTAAACTGGACCGTGTCGGCACGGCCCGGTACTGTAGCAATGCCGGACCGTGCCTGGCACGGCCCATCAGGGCCTGGGCCGTGCCGTGCCATGGGCGGCACAGCCCAGTGCCCACCTCTACTTGAACATAAGCAAATAGAAAACATGATATCTGGCCTACTTGCAGTTAGGTAAAGAAGTGATGCGATCATACCTCTGTAATGCTTCTGATCTACTTTCTTACCTTCTTCATCCTTGTCCAGCTTGCATGAGGGACTCATTGGCGTACCAAGAGGTTTAGCAGATTCCATACCAAACTTCTTGAGTATTTCCTTTGTGTACTTTGTTTGGTTAATGAAAATCCCGCTTTCTCTTGTTTGATTTGAAGTCCAAGGAAGAAGTTTAGTTCTCCCATCATGCTCATCTCGAATTCTCCCTGCATTAACTTAGCAAATTCTTGACAAAGGAGATTGTTAGTAGCACCAAATATAATGTCATCAACATAAATTTGAACAATTAATAAATCCTTTTCTTTTCTTTTCAAAAATAAGGTTTTATCAACATTTCCTCTAGAAAAATTATTTTCAATTAAAAATTTACTTAATCTATCATACCAAGCTCTAGGTGCTTGCTTTAAACCATAAAGTGCTTTGTGTAATTTGAAGACGTGGTTTGAAATTCATGATCTTCAAAACCAGGAGGTGTTCAACATAAACTTCCTCATTTATAAAACCATTTAAAATGCACTTTTAACATCCATTTGAAATAAGTTGAAATTCATATGACATGCAAATGCAAGTAGTAGCCTAATGGCTTCTAATCTAGCAACAGGTGCAAAAGTTTCATCAAAATCTATACCTTCTTCTTGATTATATCCTTTTGCAACTAATCTAGCCTTATTTCTAATTACCAATCCATTTTCATCCAATTTATTTCTAAAAACCCATTTAGATCCTATTATAGGGTGGTTTTTAGGTCTATCTACTAGGGTCCAAACTTGGTTCCTAGTGAATTGGTTTAACTCTTCCTGCATTGCTAACATCCAATAACTATCTTTCTCAGCTTCCTCTATAGTTTTAGGTTCTATATGAGATACAAATGCAAGATGATTATTGATATTTCTCATTGATGATCTAGTCCTTACACCTTGAGATGGATCACCTATGATTAGGTCCTTAGGATGACCATAAGCATATCTCCAATCTCTAGGTAGATCTTTATCATTATGAGCAGTATCAATACCATCATCCTTAGGTGAGTCATCATCCTTAACTTCAGGTTCTTGATCTGAAGATACATTTAATTTTTCAATATCTCTTTCAATCAAAGATGTATCTTCCTCATCATCAATTTTATCTGAACTTGATGCTAAAGACTCATCAAACACTATATGAATGGATTCTTCTACAACTAAGCTTCTCTTATTAAATACTCTATATGCCTTGCTAGATGTAGAATATCCTAGGAAAATACCTTCATCAGACTTTGCATCAAACTTTCCAAGATTATCCTTACCATTGTTATGAATAAAACATTTACAACCAAATGCATGAAAATAACTTAAATTTGGTTTCCTATTATGCCATAGTTCATAGGGAGTCTTCTTAAGGATAGGTCTAATTAGGGCTCTATTTAGGATGTAACATGCTGTGTTTATAGCTTCCGCCCAAAAATATTTTGGAAGTTGGCTTTCACATAGCATGGTACGGGCCATGTCTTCTAAAGTCCTATTCTTTCTTTCTACAACTCCATTTTGTTGCGGTGTTCTAGGTGCTGAAAAGTTATGATGTATGCCTTTTTCAAAACAGAATTTTTCAAATAAGTGATTTTCAAATTCAGTTCCATGATCACTTCTAATAGACACTATGGTAGTGTTTTTCTCATTGTGACTTTCTTAACGAATTTCAGAATATTGAGAAAGTCTCATCTTTGTGAGCCAAAAACATTACCCAAGTGAATCTAGAGTAATCATCTACTATCACTAGACCATATTTCTTTCCTCCTAGACTTGTGGTTCTAGTAGGTCCAAAAAGGTCCATGTGTAGTAGCTCTAGTGGCCTAGTAGTTGAAACAACATTCTTAGATTTGAAAGAAGTTCTTGTTTGTTTTCCAAATTGACATGCATCACATATTCGATTATTTTCAAAATTTAAGCTAGGAATACCTTTAACTAGATCCATTTTCAATAGTTTAGAAATTAGGTGTGTGCTTGCATGACCTAATCTACGGTGCCATAGCCAACCAATCTCATTCATCTTAGCATTATTAGCAACTAAGCAATGATTACTTGGAGATAAATTACTCAAATCAATTAAGTACACATTGCCATAACGTTTACCAACAAGAATAATGCTGTTATCAATGGGATTAGTAACAGTGCAAACAGAAGCTTCAAAGGAAACTTTGAAACCTTTGTCACACAGTTGGCTAATACTTATCAAATTATGTTTAAGTCCATCGACATTATCAATATGAGTAGATGGAGTAATTTGAATCTTACCAATACCCATGATATGGCCTTGACCATTATCACCAAAAGTAACTACTCCACCTCTTTTTGATTCAAGGGTGATGAATTGATCTTTGTCACCCGTCATGTGTCTTGAGCAACCACTATCCAGGTACCATTTTCTTTTCAGTCTGATGGCTGCAAGACACTCCTGCAAAACATTCATGTCTTAATTTTAGGTACCCAAGCCTTCTTGGGTCCTTCATGGTTAGATGCATTAAATATTGTTCCTTTGGGAACCCAAATCATCTTTCTCTTATTATGTGAGATTTACACATATAAGATTTATGTCCTTTGTTTCCACATTTAAAACAAGTAATATTTGATGATTTTTCAGCATGTATAAAAATATTTTCAAAGATTTTTGCTTTTTAAGTGGATTATATCCTAATCCAGCTTTATCAAAATAGCTTTTTGATTATCCAAAATCATATTAAGTTTGATAGAGCTTAGAGTAAATTTATCAACTATAGGTTAAGTCTATCAACTTCATTTTTCAAACTTTCATTTTCTTTTATCAAAAGTTCTTTATCTACAACATGCTTTTCATTTTCTAAGGATAGTTTTTGCATTTGATTTTTCAAATCTTTGTTCTTTGAACTTAAGTTGCAAAATCATCCATTAATTCATAAAAAGCACTATGCAATTCATCGAAAGTAAAGTCATCAAGAAAACTCGGACTTACCTCATCATTGTCCGCCATGAAGCATAGATTGGCCATTTCACTCTTTTCTTTCTCTTCGGAACTTGAGCTTTCCGAATCACTCCATGTGGCCATCATTGCCTTCTTTTTGAACTTCCGGGTGCCTTTCTTTAGTTGAGGGCATTCAGATTTAAAATGACCCGCTTTTTACATTCAAAACAAATAACTTCTTTTTCTTTGCCCTTGTCCTCATCTTTTCTTGCAAAGGGCTTTTTCTTTTCAAACTTCTTCTTCTTCATGAATCTTTTAAATTTCCTTGTGATGAGTGCCATGTCCTCATCATCACTTTCATCTTCAGATTCATGAGGCTCTTCCATATATTCAGAAATCTTAAGAGCCATAGTCCTCTTCTTCTTTGACTCATCATCATCAACATGTTGCTTAATTTGAAGCTCATGAGTCATCAAGGATCCCAATAATTCTTCTAGGGGTAGGGTACTTAGATCCTTTGCCTCTTGTATTGCAGTCACTTTAGCTTCCCAAGTCCTAGGCAAGGAACGCAAAACCTTTCTCACAAGATCAGAATTATCATAAGATTTACCAAGACTTTTTAAACCATTAACTATATCAGTAAATCTTGTAAACATATCAGCAATAGATTCACATGCATCCATTTTAAACAATTCATACTTATGAACTAGCATGTTAATCTTGGATTCCTTGACTTGATTTGTTCCCTCATGGGTAACCTCAAGTCTATCCCAGATTTCCTTAGCAGAAATGCAAATAGATATGCGATTGAATTCATTTGCATCTAATGAGCAGTATAAAACATTCATTGCTTTGGCATTAAGTTGTGCCAATTTTTTATCATGTTCATCCCATTCCGTTTCGGTTTAGGAATCTCCATGCCATTAACTCTAGCAGTGGGTGTGTGTGGTCCATTGACTATAATGCTCCATAGATCATAGTCAAGTGCTTGAATGAAAATTTTCATTCTAGCCTTCCAATAACCATAGTTTGAACCATTAAACAAGGGTGGTCTATTAGTAGATTGGCCTTCGGAAAAAGATGAACCAGCTTGAGTTGCCATGTGGATCTTTGACTCTTGATCGTTAGATCAAATCAAATGAGCACTAGCTCTGATACCAATTGTTGGTCCAGATAGCAACCCAAGAGGGGGGGTGAATTGGGTTTTTCAAAAATTTAAACTCTTTTGAAAAATAACCCCCAGCGGAAATAAAAACTTAGATTCACACAAATTAAAACAGAATATGCACAAATAGAGAGTTAAAGATAAAGAGACAATCACGGCAAACACAGGAGATTTTATAGTGGTTCGGTGTACCTACACCTACGTCCACTCCCAAGTACCTCTTGGGTCCACACTATAATCAATCTGATTACAGCAGAGTTGTTTTGCAAGCTCACAACTCGAACTTGTTGTTTTTCGGGTGCACAACGAACCCAGCTGGTTTTCAAGGCTCAGCACAAAACCTAACACACAAGCTAATGCTTGCACAAGGCTAACAGCCTCAACTGAATCAATCACCAGATTGACCCAGCAAACAATATTTGTTTTTACAAGATAAAAGCTCCTCCAATGAGCAAATATACAATAATGAAACAAGAATAAAGGATAGGAATCAAAGCCTGATTCGCAGATCTTGGTGGCTTCTTCCTTCTCTTCTTTGAATGGATCTTCCTTCAAGATGCTCTTGAGACTCAGAAGATCAGAAAACTAGGGCTTCTTTCTTCTCTTGAGATTTCTTCAAAATAGGACAACAAAAGCTTGGAAATCTCTCTTTTCTTTTGGGAATCAGTATGATCTTTCCTTACAAGTTTTTCCTCTTTTCTTTTTGATTTTCTGATGGATTTCACAGATTTTCTCTATTCTTTTCTTTTTGTCTCTCTTGTCTCTTCTTTTTGTTTTTTTTCGGATGCAGCAAACCCTCTTCTTATAGATCAGTTTAATCCATAAATAGTTTAAAACTATCCGTTAGAAACAAGTGTAAGAAGGATTAGATCCAAAAATAGCAATAGCCGTTGGGATTAAAAAAGATAAAGATAAAGTTTAGAGTCGTTCTGACAGTTCTGGAGTTGCGTCTGACATTCTGGAGTCGGCTCTAACTTTTCTGGAGTCGGCTCTAACTCGAAAAACTTTAATCCGCTCGATCTGGAGTCGTCTCTGACTTTTCTGGGGTCGACACAAAATCTTCTGGAGTCGACTCTAACAGTCTAGGAGTCGACTCTAAGTCGTGGCCTAAAAATCATTCTGTCTTTTCTGTTGGAGTCAGCTCTAACAGTCCCGGAGTCGACTCTAAGTCTGTGCCATTTTTCGGAGTCGACTCTGCGATTCCATGTGTCGACTCTAATGTCTGCAATCTTACCTTGACATTAGATTCGAACTAGAACTTGATTTATCTTATGATTTTGATTAATAGAACATATCATAAACTGAAAAAATTAAATCAAAATCATTAGTAACTTCAAATTTTATACTCAAATAGTTTTGTTAATCATTAAAATCCTCAATTGGGTCAACAATCGGTCATATGATTATAAAAATTGGATATGCACTCTCTTAAGCTGAAATCCATCGAGTGGTCTATGGCCCTCCATCTGAGACAGTCCCATTTGAACGTATTTCCAAAGGCTTCATTGATTGCACCGTTGCCTTTTAAAATGTTTACGTTGAGCCTAGATGGCTTATTTTATAAAAAATATAGGCCAAACTCCTAAAATTTTCAAACTGAGATACGGCTAGCCAACCGTGCTAAGACCTTTCTCACCCTTGGGAGTGACTCCTTTGGTTCGAAAACTCTCTTGATGCCCGATCACCTTAGGAGCCGACCAGTTCAACAACCCTTTTGGGCCCATGAAAGCTAAATAGCAAATCAGGGTTACGTCACATCCTTTCATACCCCGAAGGCTCCTCGAACGAGACCTCTCCTCTCTAGCACCGACATGAACGAATGATGGCCGATGGCGAGCAAAAACCTCGAGTCCCTTCCTCCTCTTCTTGGTAAATCTGTTCTTATTGGCATGTTTTTGCTAGCATGTCTATCATTTCTTGTTCTAAGGGCCTTGGAGTTCTTCGATGTTTCTTGGGTTATCCCTTCACATGGTTTAACAGTTTATTAGCAATGGCACTTGAAAAACTACTAACCCTACTAATAGATCATTAATGACTCTTAGTCTTAATTAAGTTATATGTAGATTAAAGTTACAAAGAAATTTTTTTTTGGCACAAATTTCTTGCTTTTGATGATGTTTAATGGTATCGTGCAAATTTCTTCCTTTTGTCTTTCTATTCATGATGTTCTACTAGTTTTTTCTTATCATTGCAAATTGTTTATGCCTAATGAGATCAAATTAGTTCTTTGCCATATATATATATATATATATATATATATATATATATATATATATATATATATATATATATATATATATATATAATTTATTTTTTTAGCTATCAGTAAAGATTAAAGAGTGATTGTTGGCTTGTAATGTTTGTTTGTTGCTCCTTTTGATGTGTCCTGGCCAGCTTGATTTATATTTTGAATTTTCTTTTGATCATTTTGGATTTTGCCTCAATGATAGCAACCTTTGCTTATACTTGGAAGACTAAGGTACCTAGTTTGAATGTTGCATGGTGCATACTTAAGATTTGGCCTTCAAAAATTCAGAAAAATGGGTAAGGTTTATTCATATAAAGGGTTTCAAGCCAATAGAAGCATGAGGGAGAGTTCTGGACTTTTCAATTATACTTACACATGCTATTGAATTTGACAAGTCTTAAGAAAGCATGGAAAGGCATGCAAGTATGACACAATAAATCTCAAGAAAGTATGGAAATTAAGTGAGTTTGACCTATTTTATTTATATAGTCCTTGAACCTCTCCAAGTTAAAAAGAATAGTCCCCAACCTCTTTACTCCTGCCATATAAGTTCATAACCTACAATGGAAGAGTTCAACAAATTAGCATCTACAAGCATTGATAAGCTACCAAAATTTAGAGGAACACGGGATCTAAGGCTGATCATAAAACTACTACATTAGCATTGTTGAATGAAAAGAGAACACCAAGTTGTTCGGTGATGAATATGCTTTAGCTAAAAATCTCACTCGTTGAGAAATAAGAGAAGGGATTCTCAGCGACGCTATGGGAAGTTTGATATTGGCGATCCATTTAAGATTGCTGTGACCCAGTGAAGACGATGTGATCATTGTATTTGATTGAATTTTAATGATTCTACATTACAATGATTATAGATCATCTCGATTTTTAAAATCATTGTCTAATCTAGTAATTCTATATCTATCCATAAGGTCAAATATTCGAGATCATTCTCAGTCAAGTTCATTGACTGATATTCAAATGCTTTGCTTTCCTTTAAAAGACCAGCATATGTTTGTTGAATTACATAGGCAAACAATAAAATAAAAAAAAAAATCAACCATGGTGCCTGCAGTTGCCCAAGTTTTTTTATTTAGCATGCTTTGTATAAAATCTTAAATCTCTATTCTTCTTTTTCTTAGTCTGCTGTGAATCTGATCATAAATTTATCATACACATCGGTCAGATGATTATAAAAATTGAGTATGCACTCTTTTCAGTTAGAATCCATCGAGTGATCTGCGATTTTTCATCTGAGATAGTCCCATCTGAACGTATTGCTAAAGGCTTCATTGAGGCTTCATTGATTCTGCTGTTGCCCTTTAAAATATTTACATTGAGCCTATACGATTTATTTTATAAAAAATATAGATAATATATAAAGATATTTCTACGGTATGTCACGGATAGAATGGTGGCAATGGTTCAGATCATTCAAGACAGAACGAAGGTGAAGGCGGTTTATATTGCAATAAAATAGTTAAAATAATTTTAAAATTTATATCGTGATGATAGAAATAAAATAATTATATGTAATTTTTTGAGATAGAATTTTCAAGCTTAAAAATTCTGTCCCAAACTATTACACGTAACCCTTTGAACGTTACATATGCATTGAACTCAATTCTAATATATAGCTTACAATACCTTAAAACTATAGAGTAAAATTAGAGTGAAAATTTGAGGCTGAAGTGAGCTATTTTCACAAAGAAGCCCCTATGAACTCGTAATCTTCCATACATAGTCCTGGGAGGTCGTGCCCTGTGACCTCTTCTATTTTCAGTGGGGTGGGTTTCTACGGTCCACGAACTAGGCTTCTCTGCGGCTCTTCCTCAAGCGCCAAGGTCTGATCTTGGTCCGTCTCTTTTTTTTTTTCCCCTTTCTTCTTCATCCCGATTTTCTCTTTAGAGAAATCTTTTTCTTTGGCCGATCTCTTGATACATTTTTCTTTTTCTTTTCTATCTTTCATTAAATTTTGCTAGGTTCGTTGTAAAATTCACCTTGTGTTGAATGTTGTGGTATGTCTTTCGTGGTTCTCGGAGCATATTAGATTTTAGACTAGATTAGCAACCTGACGCCTCTGTGTCCGTGTTTCGATGTAGCAGTGCATTGGAGCTCTATTGATCTGGTTCATGTCACCTGGAAGGGGCAAAATATTACGTTTTGCGATGTCATCCGTGGATTTTTTTTTTAAAAAAAGTATTTGGATGTTTTTATTGAATTTATTGTTTTTGATCATGTACTGGGTACAATATGTGGCAAATCTGAGCTCTAATTCGTGTGAATAGTCACACTTTTTCTACTATTTTGGTCTTGGGATAGGATGTATCCTGAATAGGGAACATTGCTTTAGGTTTACTAGAAGAAAAATCATTCTTTTAACCGACCTAATGGTGGGTGAATAGTCGATTTGGTGTCTCTCAGATCGTTCACCGGGTGTGCTACCCAATAGTGCTGATTATTTTGTTCGGAACTTGGTCAGCAGGGCATTTCCAACAGTTTCTGGTGTTAAACGCTCATGCTTCCATCCATTGTTCCTTTAGTTTGTAATTTTTAATTGCATCACTGTATGGTGAATCTACCACATATTTAATGATTTCGATTACACCTATCAAGATTTGTTTCCAGTTTGAGGCCAATTACGATTCAGTTCTTTTGAGTTCCAGGGTGCATTATTCAACAAAAATCATGCAGGTCAGTAATTCAGTTCTTATTTGAAGCTTAATCCTTCTTCTTCTTCCTTCTCATGGGCAAAATATTTGTTCATAATAATATTGTGCTACAATAATTGCAAAATCATGCATGATGTTAGGATCGCCAGCTCTTGTTCATGAATATCATGTTTAGTCTTTGTTTTGAAGTATACAGTATCCATATGCAGTCTGCAATATCATGTCATATTTTGCTGAATGTGCTTGTCAATTATTTCTAGAATCACATAGACATCGCATCGAGGATAAGAACCTTGAGGTTTTTTGCTGATTAGTATTTTTGACAATTTTGTGGTGAAAATTAGAGGCACAAATAGATAAACACATATTCATGTTGATATCTATTGTCCTATTCACTACATTTTTTTATATTAGAATTTTTGTGCAATCTGTTAGCATTGGTGTGACTAACTTTCAATAATTGTTTTTACATTTTGGTTTTATTTGTTGAGATAGAATATTAGTGATGCACTTGGTAGGCATCTATAAATCAAATTTATCTTGAGTAATTTCATAGTTCATGCTATTAATGCTCATTCTGCATTTTGGATGTACTTCACGTCAAATGAATTAATTAACACTTGAATTATCTGATAAATAACATACATATGATATTTATTCTTGTAAAAATGATTACTACATGTCTATGGGATTCAAATATAAGAGTTGTTGGAGTCTGTAAATATGTGGAAAGAGATGGCTTGATATTGAAGGGCCATATAAGATGAGAATGAGACCGACGATAAAATTAAGAGCAAGGAACAAGTAAATATGCATGAGGCCTAGGGATTTCAACATTTCAATCAAAAAATAAAAGATTATATTCAAGCTTTAAAATAAAGAGTGATGTTGGCTTGTGATGTTTGTTTGTTGCTCCTTTTGATGTGTCCTGGCTAGCTTGGTTTATATTTTGAATTTCCTTTTGTTCATTTTGGATTTTGCAAATTATTTTTTTCCTATTTATCCACTCGGTCCTTTCTCTCTGTCCTGTTCAGAGACCCGGTGCAATCAGCTCTATCAGGAATTGCTAGTTGAAGTCCTAATTGGGGTTTCAATTTATATTTGTCTTCCCCTCTCTGGAGTCATGGCCAGGAAAATCTAAAGTTATGAATAGATATCTGTAGGTGGATCTGATCACTCTCATTTGCACTCATTAACGGATGAAGTAATTATAGTTCAATCATTCTCTTTTGCTGTGGTGGATTTCAGATTGAGAACTTCTAGTCGGTTCCTAATAAATTTCAAAAATTTGCCCAAAGCATGTGACAGAGTAAGAGGATGTGCTTCCTTTATAATTTTATGACTGAAGAGATTTGGTTGAAGTTCCTTTTCTTTTTTTTTTTCTTTTTTGTAAAAAGAATTGGATGAAGAAATTTATGTCTTAAAGTGGGTTCTTTCAGGTAGAAAATAATGGTGCATATAGAGGACATTCGTCTCAGCCTTTCAACAGTATTCATGGTATACTTTGACATGCTTTTTTTTTTTTTGATCCCATTAGAATATTGAAGAGTGCCTGCTGATCTATTTTGTTGCAAATGTAATAACAGTTATATTATTTTTTCTTAAGTTGTAACAAGTGTGCAGCAACAGATTTCTTCATCTCGGTTGTATTGGCAAAATTGAATTATGTAGTTATAGAATTTGAGGATACTTTAAAGCTATGCACCCAGGATCTTTCTACCTGTTTGAGGCAGATATTTCCTTTCACTCTAATGTGTGCCTATGCTTGTTGTAATCTTTTGTTCTTTCCTAATCATGGTACTCAGAAGCCTGTGGAAAAATAAAAGGGAGAAGGAAAAGGCTTACCAGAGTAGGGGAGTTTTTTTTTTTTAAATATTATTTAATTTATGGTTTCAGGTGCCAGTGGGATGTTCCATGAGATATAGGGGTAGGTTGTCATCGTAGTGTTAGGATGGGACTGTTTTGCTATTATCTTAGCATCTCAATCGGTGTCACTTGAAACATTTTTTGTTCCAAGTGTCAAAACAGAATGGACATTCTTTGTCCTATGGAAAAACTGGAATGATCTCGTCTCATGAGATTTAAAACCTTTATTTAATTTTTCCACCATTCAAACAGCTTGAAAACCCAATTATCCAAAAGCTTGAGTTTTCAAAAGCATTTCCATCCAAGCAAATTTATCCTGCTTATAATTTCTGAAACGCAAGAAGCCAAATCTCAAAGACTTTGTGCCCATTGATTTCTAAATAGATATATAGAAAATAATGTTTAAGGGACACGAGGAGCACAGTCTGGAGAAGTGGCTGGCCTTGACAAGAAGTCCGTTTGGATATATAAATATGCCATACATAGCTCTTTATGGGTTAACTGTGCCACCTCTTCATACTGCCTCTAAGATGGTTTGTAGATGTAAATGTTATTTGACTTATTATTATTATTTTCAACATTAGACTTTATTCTGCATTTCTATGTGTTTGTTGTCATTGGTTGTGTACTTTCTTGTAGATAGATGAGTACTGGTATTTCAACATTCGTAGACTTTATTCTGCATTTCTATGTGTTTGTTGTCATTGGTTCCAGTGTACTTTCTTGTAGATGAGAGAATATGAGTACTGGTATTAGTATTTGACATCAGCATTCATATTATTATCCAAGCAACATAGATTTAATGTCATGATCCATGACCTATAAGCATAATGCGAATTTCTGGACATATTAAATAGCAATTTTACTAATGCACATATTCATATAATTTATGATGCAAGGATGCCATAATTTGTAGGTTACAATCAGTTTGGATGGAGGTACCATTCAGAGTCTAGTTCTGCACAGCAGCAAATTGTTAATGCACTCCGCATTGGGGACAGAGAAAAAGCCTCTAAGATGCTTTTGGATATTGGACATGCCAATAGCTCTTTAAGTGCTGATGATTTTGTTTATATTCTGGAATACTGTGCACAAACTCCTGACCCATTGGTAAGAGTGGTGGTGAACTGTTGTCTTAAGTTTTATTCTGGACTATGTTTTGTAGAAAATTCAAATGATTTATTTTTCTACTCCTGAAATATCTGTTAGTGATGCGTTTATCCGTAATGTTTAATAACAAATTTTGAAGATTAATTTAAACTTATAAGTGAAAAAAATTATGAGCTTGAAACTTCATGGTAGAACCATGTTCATATATGTTTTTTGTTGTGTAATTGGATTACTCATTTAGTTGTCAAAAAAAACAGTATGGACTAAAAGTGCTGATCATTCATGTCTATAATTCAACCTTATTGTCATATAAAGCTCAAATTTACACAAACCTCTGGGAACACTGAAATATCTGTGCGTCCTTTAGTTTCATTGAGATGATTTCTATTAAGAGACTATTGGAGCCTATTACTAGAAAACTTGTGCACCATAAATATTTCTGTTAGAGTGATTAATCACTGAAGTCTGAAAACCTATTATCTAGGATGATTAACAAATTATATTAATGAGGAGAAAAGGTTCTAGGCCTGGATGGTATTTTGAACTAAATATCTTTTGACTAGCAGTAGATTAAGATGGTTTATAATGATAATTAGAAAACTTGGTCCATCCTCTGCATTGGCTTTTTGAGTTTGTATTTCCTAGTCATATTCAAGAGCTATCTAAGTGTTACTACAAACCTTTCTAATTCCAACTTTCAACTTTCCACACATTCAAGCTCAGGCCTCTTCTTCCTTTCAGGCGCCAAGGGATGCACCATGACACCCGAAAACTCTCCTTGTCTGTGAGGCTATAATGCTATTAGATGATTCCATTTTCGCATAATTGCTGGTGAAAAAAGGCCATGTACTTTTGCTGAATTTTTGGACTTTAGATTGATCATAGCCATAGCTATACATGTCAAGTCTTATCCCAACTTCTAGCTTTCCATCTCATATTTTATAACTTATATTTTATCTCAAAACTTTGATCCTTCTTAAAACCTTTTTACAATTATATTTTATCTCAAAACATTGATCCTCCATTACAACTATGAGCAATTTCAGGCAATTAAAGCTGCTTAATTGGTTCTCCTCCACTTTGGCAGACTGGAATGAGTATGCGTCTAACTCATTCCTTTTATTCCCTAATCACTACTAATCCACAAGCACATTTTTTATTCTTCTGCACTCCTCTTTCACTTGTGGGCTCCCTTTGTTACCTGACATTTTGGACCATACAAGGCATGCATCAAGTAAATAAAGTTTGAAAGACACCTCTTTATTTGCAAACTTGGTTCTAACTTGTAATTTCATTGGATACACACTTGCCTATCAGTTTAGTTGTCTATTGCATGGATGAAAATGCAAATAATTAATGATATCTCTTGATCATCAATTTTAATTCATATCAGTGTGTGCTAGGCATACTGTATCATACCAATATTGTATTGGCACATGATATTGGGGTGGGAGCATGCCAAGTATTGGTACATCGAACTAACCCTTATATTGAGCAAACACACATTGTACTCAAATGGTGCCGTTATGACTTCCAATACTGAGTTTGCATATCTTGATTTAGATCATGATCATCCGAAACTTTTTATCATAATTTCCAATTCAACATTGAACCCTCTGCTTGTTCATCATTAGCATTATATCTTCTACAAATAACTTGTATTATAATATTGCTTGAATATTGGAGATGAGATCATTTATTTGAGAGTGAGGTATATGGGTCGTGCTTTCCGTTATAGTAGACTCATTATGACTTGATGTGACCCTTGTACCATGTTGATGTTGGTTCCATGGTGATGAAATATGTGGAGAACTGAGGTATAGTCATAGCAAATTCTATATACAAAGAAAACCTTAATAATTAAATGCAATATTGTGGGTTAATGTTTAGGCAAATGTGTTGAACTTCCAGATTTGCAAAACAGAAGTGATGTGGGAAATATAATGGCTTTTTCATGTGTTTCAAGCGAAAAATAAGTCATTTTGCTTGAACTGTATGGGCATGACCCTGAGTAGATCATTATATTCACTTTGAAGGCACCCTTAGATAAAACCAACTCTCCCGAAAACTCTCCCTGATTCTCACGTATCATTGCAATAAAGCAATAGTAATTTTTAGTAACATTTTTAGAAAATAAGGGCTTTCTTAGTTTCTAAGTTTTTTTTTAATATAAAAGAACAAAAGGGCTTTCTTTTTTTTTTTCTAGGGTTAATTCCACTTAGCTTCCTTTAACTATAGGGTATTTGCACATTTCTTCCTAAACTAAAAAAAATTCGCAATCAACCCGTCAATTTCAATTTAAGTTGCAATTAGCCCCTGTTGTTTAAATTAGGCAATAAAAGAAATGAAAAAGTGCCAAATTTTCATAATAAATAATATGGTAAAGAGCAACAATATACATTCTTTAAAGAAAATGGTCTTCATCAAGGGTACAACCATCTTTTTCCTTTTTAGGCATGCCAAATGGTGTCTGTAGTGGTCACGTGTCCACTTCTCCATTACTTTTAACATCAGATTTAAACGGCGAAGGCTAATTGCAATTGAAATCGAAATTGGAAGGTTGATTGCAACTTTTTTGGTCTAGGAAGGAACGTGCAAATATCCCATAGTTAAGAGGAATTAAGTGAAATTAACCCTTTTTTCTAAGTATCATGCTGTTGTCTTCATGTTCATAATCACATAGTATATATGTATATATCTTTTTGGTTTATGCACTAATAAGATATGCTTTGTATTTCTAAACTTGATTCTTTATGTGTTCACTACATTCTTGTACTAGTGGCACATGTCAGCACAAGTGAAATCGAATTGCTAAGATTCTTAAGGTTATGAGATCTCTTTTTGTGGTCCAAGCTGCTGTCTTGAGAAAAAGTTGATGCGGTAATGATGTTAACATTATATGCTCTTTTCCTTTCCTATTGACTCGGGAATTATCATTTGAAGTCCTTCTGAACTTCTAATCAATAAGACCTTATATTTTGATGCAATATTTTAATGGTAAATGGTCAACCGTTGGCAACCTGTTCTCAAATTTAACAAAATAAGCAAACAGTTCACTATGTCCAAGGGAATAATCTTACTCTTATCACTTGTATGATTACCATACCTCTTTTTTCTTCATACAGCCAAACAACAGCAAATGCATTTGCAGCTATCAGTTACAGGCAAACAAATGGAAAATTTCTTTTGTAATTGCAAATATTTGCGGCATTCTATTTACATTTGCAAATCCTTTGTGTGAAAATGGATTCACAAGCGACCACACATCCTGTCAGTGCGGCAGTCACAAGATAAGTCTGTATTCTGTAAATTGAAGTTTCCACTTTGTTGGTCTTCTCAACTCTAAACAGAGCACTTAAGGTGAAGTAATTCCAACATTATATTAAGAGGATAGCATTCTGTTACTTTGGAATCCTCTATAATTATCTATATAGCCCAATAAAGTTATCTAGGTGATACCCAACGAAATCTCCTCCTACACTTAAGATGTTGAGGGCCTAGTTTTATTGAATACCTAGTTTTATTCTTTGTTCCTACTATTACTTGTTCTACTATGTCAACAATGTTTTTTGATGCATGCTTAGATTATTTAGGATTGCTTTATCATCTCTCAGGTGTAATGTCAAGAATAGTCTCTTTGGAATTTTTGTCAGATATAGCTTGGTTTTGGTATGCATTGCTGGATTTCTTCTTCTTTCTTTTGTGTAGTTTGTGATGGAGGCATGGAAAGTTATGGAGGAAAAAGCAGTAGGCATGAACAAGAGAAGCTGCAGGTTTGTAATTCAAGCCTTAAGTAAAGGAGGATACCTTAAGGAGGTATTTCAACATTCTGTTGTGATGTAACTACTTCTGTTCTTTGAATTTTTCCCTGATCATCATTTAGAAATAATCAAGATGCTTTTGTGAACTTTGATGGATTTTATGTGATAGTTTTTTTTATTTATACAATTGATTTTTTTAAAGCAGATTAAAATATCTCAATGTATTCCATTATTCTTTCGCCACACCAGCACTATATTAGTTAGAAATTCTTGACTGACCAATGTCCTCATTCTTTTTGCTTTATTTGGATCTTTCTTGATTACAACCAAGCTAAACTATTGAATTTATCAAAACTATTTTTAGCAAAGCCCCATGGCTTTCTACATAGGCTTTTTGAAAGCTCTGAGCAGGTCAATTGTAAGGGGTCATTTGGCTGCAGAGTTTTATTAATTTTGTTTAAATAAGTTGCACTAAAAAATTGTTCTATTAAGTTACTATGTGAAGGAATGTTAAAGCCATGAAAAAAATTTGTTTGCTATGTACAAATGATATAGTACGGGTGGATGAAACTAAGGTTGGGGTTAATTGTAAATTCGAATTATGGAGAAATGTATTAGAATCTAAAGGGTTTAAGTTGAGTAAGATAAAACCAAAATATATGGAATATAAGTTTAGTACAATCAGAAATAGAGATGAATATAAAATAAAATATGAGGATCATGAAGTTCTTAAAAGTGATTATTTTCAATATTTAGGATCAATTATTCATAAGGAAGGAAAGATTGAGGATGATGTTGTACATAGGATTAAACCAGGTTGGATGAAACGAAGAAGTGCAATAGGAATATTTTGTGATCTTAGAGTATTTACCAAGTCAAAAAAAAAATTATATAAGATAACCATAGGACTGGACGAGCTATTTCATGGTCTGAAATGCTAGGCAATTAGAAAATTATATGTACATAAGGTGAATGTGGTTGAAATGAGAATTTTGAGATGGACATATGGTAATACAAGAAAAGATAGAATAAAAAGTGAAGACATTTATAAAGGAAAGAGGTAGCACTAATTGAAGACAAATTAAGCGAACGACGATTTAGATGGTTTGGATATGTGCAATGTAGATATAGAGATGTACCTGCATGAAGAAGTAATTTGATACATATTGAGAGAAAAAGAGGTAGAGATAAATCAGAAATTACATGTGAGAAAGTAATAAAGAAATATTTAAAATATTTTCATATTACCAAAAATATGATACAAAACCAAGTTAAATTGAGAAAAAAGATTCATTGTAGCCGACTTAACTAGTTTGGGATTAAGGCTTTGTGTTGTTGTTTAAGCTCACCTTTGAGAAGCCAGAAAAAAAGAGGGGCAAGCTGAAAATGTGTGGGGCATGTCTACAACCAGAGAGGACATTCACTTTTTTTTTTTTTAATAGAGGGGTGGCGAAGGGGAGATAAATTATTATCTTTTTTTTTTTTCAAAAGAGAGGAAGGATGGATGGGACGATTCAGGTGAGATCTAATGTAGACTTCACTTTCTATTTACTCGCGGGATTCGGATGGTCCTGGGGGGACCACCATGGCTCCTTTCTTCTCCAGAATCCATACATCCCTTAGGTGAATGGTGTTGGTGCTTGGTGAAGAGCTCATGGTCAAAGAGGTGGGGTAGCAGGTGAGAGATGGAAAGAGGACTATGGTGAGTCTGTCATGAGCATCGAGCATTACATGGGATCAATTTTCAGATACCTTGTTTTAGAAAAAAGACAGGCCTCTAGGTTTCTTGAAAATTGGATATTTGGATTCACAAGATTCTGAGATGAATTAAAACTGCAAATAGCTTCCCACCTAAACACAAAATTTTGTAAGATTCACAATATATAGGCTTTGGGATTATCTACTTTTGCAAAATGGAAACCAAACAGAACCTAAGTGTTTCAGCGAGAGCAACTTTAGCAATACCTTTTCCTCTATAAACACTGCATTTGTCTATAAGGATTGTTAAAGACAACCCCAGATTGTTGGGAGTTGGGACAAGGCTTGATCATTGTGGTTATAGTTGTCTGTCCTATGTTAGTGTCCCTTTTCATTGTAATCTCTCACTTCTATAACAAAACAATAGTGCCGTCAAACTCTGTCTGCTGACTTTCACTATTTCCTTTTATTTGCCATCAATTTTCTGCCATTGGTTCCCCCAAAAATATATGTTTGAGTTTAAAATTCAACCATCTATATCTGTGGACTTTTCAAACTCATGCACATGTCACTTGTTTATTCAACTTTGTCAAACACTAAATCTCATGAATACGTGAATACTTAGTATCTTCCTCTGGTTTTATGTATTCCTTAATATTATATATAGTTTAATCCTTTTTTTTTTCTGCTTAGGCATTGAACTGGCTTACTTCTCTTCGGGAAAATGATCATGTCCATGCTGATCTTCCAATGTTTAATATTTTGTTAAGTGGATGTGGAAACCGAAAAAACTTGAAAAGTGCTGACCAATGTTTGGAGCTGATGGAGGACCAACTTATGGGGAAGTCTGAGATGACCTACTGGGAATTTCTTAAGGTTTGCAACTTACTTGAAACATCCATTCATCTTTCTTTCGATCTCCATTAATTATATAGTGGATTTGAGCTACGACTATGTATGTCTATAGTCTATACAATAATTAAATGATACTTCTTGTTTACATTTCCATCCCAGTGATGCATCACCAACCGATGTTCCTAGTACATGATACCTCATTTTAGTATTTAAAAGGCAGCTGCGGCATGCAGGTGATCAAGAATCAAGAGACTATATAGAGCATATGCAGTATACAGGCTGATATACTGGTTCACATGCGATGATAGTAATAAATATAATATATTAAATACAATGTGCATAATAATGATTATAATGTTTTTTATGGATAGATGATAGTAATATCATAAGAATAACAACTAATGATTAGGGCTTATTATTCAGTATCAAATACTCAGTATCAATAATTATAACATTATCAACATTGCAGCACTACTACTACTCATTTCAGGTCTTCTTGAAACCCATATCTGATGTAACCATGAGTTTGAACACACTTACCATTGTGGTCTTCTGTAAGAGGGTTCTATATGTAGCTATAGAATGCTAAGTGGGTTCACATGTGTAGCCATATGGTACTAAGCAGGTTACATATGCAGTGACAATGCTAAGTTGACCTTTTTTTTTGGTCCATATGTGATATGACTCATATAGTTTTGCATATAGGCAATGTGATCTAGTCAAGGGATCACATACGCATAGGCAGGCGCATATGTGGCAGTATGCACTATGTTTTAAAATACCATCCTGTTTGATGTATAACAAAAAGAAAAAAATGGGAAGGGGAAAATATATATGCAGTCAAATGGTCACTACATTCTCTTCCTCTTTCCTTAAACCATAACCAGCTATCTAGTGCCTTACCTTAAATATAAGATCACAACAACCTGTCTGATGTCAATTTCATTTTGTTAGATCACAGCAATCACTGAACACCTTTGAGTATGTATGTTATTCTTTGTATTTCTTGTTGTTTTTTTTACTGCCATGGTGGCCGGCAACTATTATCACATGCACATATATTGGACTGACCCATGCTGATGGATTGGTTGATAAGATGCTTCTTCCAACATCTATGACTTGTCTAAGAGATAGGCTTCTTCCCTTGGCTTACCCCTACCTGGCTTTAATAAATTTCTTACAAGAGATGCGTTATAGTGTCTAGAGCTACGCTGAATAATTTTGGAAACATTGAATGGTATTTCACAAGTTAATGCAACTTAATTAAATTACATTTCACACATCTATGCCCCTTAAAAGTAGAAATCACTTTTCCTTTCCAAGAATTGAATCAAGATTTCATAAAGTTGAGATTTCTTTGAGAGCCTTTTTTTGGACCTTTTAAATCATTTGTTTCCTGAAACCCATTTTTATTTTGATTATTCCTTCTTTGTGAAAATGAACATGGATCAGTGGATGCTTCAGACACTTATGGACTCATTGGCTTAAAAGTCAAAGTGAGATATGGAAGATCATTTGGTGCCATGAAATATCATGTTGGAAGAAGAATTAGTAATTTCTTGATTATCACCCTGCTTCGGTCATCTTCAGACCAATTTCTTGAATTAAAATCCACACTAAATTATCTCTGATGTGGCTGGAGCAACTGTCCTGTATGTAACCTCTTTATTAGACTTGGTGATGTTTGCTTTTTCTTACTGTTCTGAGCAAAACCAAATTTTGGGACAACATTCACTAATGATCTTGGATTTTACCTGTCAGGACTTGCATTCTATTTTATTTATTTTTTAATATGACAGTTTGTCCTTTGATTTTTTTTTCGCACCATTCAATTATTTGAACAGTGATTCCAATTTGCTTTTTTCAATTATTACTGATAAACATTTTGTGGCACTTTATTATTTGCTTGTTAATTCTTAAATGTTTTCCAGCTTGCAGTTACGCAGGAAAATCTGTCTGCAGTTCATGAGATTTGGAAGGATTACACTAGGTACTATAGCCCAAGCATTATTACTTTACGGAAATTTGTTTGGTCTTTCACTAAGTTACGTGATCTGGAATCTGCGTACTATGTTTTGCAACTCATGTTGGCTCTTGTTAGACAAGAAAGTGCTTCTGTGACAAAATCTGCCACTGGGCGATACCAGTCATCAAGATTAGATATTCCTATACCTTTGAGTAATAACTTATCTGGAGTGAGATATTGGTTGGACACTGAAAACTCCTTGCAGACAGTTTATGAAGGAATCCCAATGAAAGCGGAAAAAGGTTTAGACGAAGTTTTTATGGATGTTTCCAGATGTGGAAACCAGTTGCTGTATAAAATCTCTAACAATGTCAAGTCAGCGAGGAATACTGAAAATCAACCTGATCTACCTGACACATCAAATGCTTTGTTCTCTGAAACCCATGGAAGCAGGTTCATCAATGGTGTAGAGAGAGGTCAAAGCAACTCACAGATGTTTCCTACCATCACTAATGCTATTCGAAGTGACAATTGGAATTTTGCAGTTAAACAAGAGGAGAAAATCAAGTCTAGTAATGAAGTGAAGAAACGAGCATTGGAAATGGCATCTCCTCCTGTTTTGAATCTTTTGAGATGGTCCTTCAATGATATACTCCATGCCTGTGCATGGTCTAACAACTGGCAACTGGCTGAGCAGTTGTTCCTGCAGGTACCATTATAATAAGCGCATTTTTCTAAGCCATTGTGAACATTGTGTTTTTCTGATACATATGTGTGCCTTATTAGAATTCTTTTTGCAGTATATTGCACTTTCTTGTCTCCTATTTTCTCGTTTTATAATTTTATGAGTCTTAGTTGATCATCAGTATGTCTTGTTCTTCTGTACTTATTGAATCTAGCTATATCTATTTCGTGCTGAAAAGAAGTCTATCACAAAAATGTTAAGGGTTTTTCCAGCTTAGTCAGATTGTTCATGATCTTTAATTTCCATAGAACTTATCCCATCTATACAGCGTGTAGTTGAACTATTAAAGTGTTAGATTTCATAAAATGTCAGTGGAATGTAGGTACATTGTTTATTATAGATATAAATTTAATGGAAGAGTAATGTGCCCTTTAAATTGAAATCGAAACATCTAACTATGTTCATCTTTTTTCTTCTGCCTAGATGCAAAGCCTTGGGTTGGAACCATCGCAGCATACATATGATGGCTTTGTTAAAGCTGTTGTCAGTGGAAAAGGAGTTGCTTATGGCATGAAAGTGGTATTTCTCTTCAAAAACAATGCCAAATTTTTCACATAAGAATAATGATGGAATCATCAAGAAAAGTGATGACATTTTTGATTTCACTGAATTATGCATTTATGATGTCTTATAAAAAATTTGACAGAATTAGGACAGTACCCCAACTCTTTGGATGCATCACAAACACAATCAGCATACTTGTTTAATGATATGTTTTTTTGTGTATTTACTCTATATTCATAATGTGCACTACGCAGTACATTCATAATGTTTTATTCATGAATTTTGCAGATTAAATCAATGGAGAAAAAGAATATTGAGCCTTACAATGATACTCTTGCAGCTCTTTCCATTGGTCATAGCAAAATTTGGAACTGGATATGGCTGAGGTTTTATTGGAAAAAATTTCCAAGAACATACTAAAGTATATACATTCTTTTAATGCGTTGTTGGCTGCCTGCATTGTTGTGGTAACTCGTATTCCTCCTAGAAATGACTTCCTGAATTGGTTTCATTAACTTTTACTACCTTCTCTTTTTAATTTTCTTCTTATATCTTTTGTCTACTTACTGTCATGGTCTTTTGTGTTCTTGAAATAGCTTTGGCTTTAATATGCTCTCCAACTATCTTTAAAAAAAAATATTTTGCTCTTTCTTTTATGTACAGCTGCTGTTATCATTCCAAGTGGCAATTTATAGTGGAATTGGAAATCATTAAGAAATTCCCCTCCGAGTACCTTTACTTTCATAAATTATCATGTGGTACATCAGTCAGCTTTGGATCTATGTTTTGATTTGTGCATGCTGCAGTTTCTTTTTTCTTTTTTTCTCTTCTTTTTTTAATATGGACTGTTACTACGCTACTTCTGTTTCATTTAGTCTAGGATTTGTTGCCAACTTCTGATCCTTAGACTTCAAATGTGACTATAAAATAAATAGATATTCTAAACACCAAGCCTATGATTTATGCTTGGAGATATTATGTGAGAATGATTAATATCACAATAATGAATTCTTCGACATTCTGGTCCATGTCTTGTTAGTTAATCACATGCACTTTGCTGCATGAGAAGCTTGACAAATTCACTTCTGCAAACACCACCCCAACTCCCGTTTCCAACAACCCCCCCCCCCCCCTTCACCGCCCTGAAAAGAAAAAGAAATGATTATATGTATTATTTTTTTAGGAAACTGGGATCATTGGATTGAGTGAGAGTGCGTACATCCATAGCATTACAATAAGATCTTGAAACGCGAAAGGTTACAGGCCTGGAAAGGGAAAACTCCATGAGTTGTAGCATGGTTAGCAACCCCAGACAGCAGGACTAATTCCCTAAGGATAGGTAGGTGAGGCTTGGAAGCTAGACAGCTGGTTCAGTTGATTCTATATATTATCATGACACAAAGGCACAAGCAAGATACTCAACTCAACTAAGCCTTTTTCCAATTACATGGGGTTGGTTATATGAATCTGCTTCCTTCACTTTGCTCTATTTAGGGCTAAGTCGACACTCAAATTATAAATAGTTATATCTTTTTTAATTATTTTTTCTTTGTTAGTTTAGGTTTACCTCTACCTCTATCATTAGCATGGATTGTTAAAAGATCACTCTTTCTAACTGGAGCATCTAAAGGTCTTCGTTGTATATGTTCAAACCACCTTAATCAATTTTCTCTCATATTTAGGGTTCAATTTATGTGTCTTTAACCATGATTCCTCCATCATCAATTCTTTTAGTAGCTCATATTTCTATTAGAATGTCAAGTCTTTGTAAGTTATCTCCAACTTTTACCATATAATATTATACTTGCTGAGACTTTATGGATCTGTAAAATAGTAAATAGATTGCTGGAATCATTTTGAATTTTCATGCAGGATGAACCTGAGAGAGCTGTTCGTGTATTGGCCAAAATGAAGTGTCTAAATGTTAAGTTAAATATCAGGACCTATGAGCTTATGTTTTCCTTGTTTGGCATTGTCAATGTTCCTTATGAGAAGGGAAATATGCTTTCGCATGTTGATGTTGCCAAAAGGATAAAAGCAATAGAGATGGATATGATTAAGAATGGAATTCGTCACAGCTACACCTCAATGAAAAATATGGTAATTATTGCCTTTTCTTCTTCTCTTAATATTTTCTTTTCTTCTTGTATGAGAAATCTAGCAAAACTTGAAAACCAGCTAGGAGGACATATTTTTATATGCCTACCTTCCAAGTTTCCATTTTTAATGGGTCCTGTATTGGGAAAATTTTGAAGATCATGTTGTCTATCAGGCATGTAATGCTGAGGGATAACCATAGACTACTAGCGTCAATTCATCACCATGGTTGTGCTTTCCTTTGTTCTCATATTTTTGGCTTGATTTTCATCTGATTTGGAGAGTCTGTTATATGCCATCTACTGTATTCTATGAAGGAAGAAGTGGAATTTTTTCAAATGGTACTCTTACTCATTCCTCTCGAATGGTTTTGTTTGCTCACTTCAAACTTGCTTTGTCTGTTCACTTTCTGTTTTAATAGGGCACTCAGGCAATTAATGTGCAACTTTAGTAGCCAAAATGGATTTGTGAGCAGCCAAACATGAAGCATGCATCTTATGTGAAGTCTCTGTAGATATTGTCCGTTCTTAAGCAAAGGCAGCCCTCTCAGAACTCTATCAAACATGATAAATTTATCAAACATACACAGTAGTTTTCATAACAAACTTGTATCTGAAAACATGACATTACCATGCCTAATTACAAGGCTATCATCAGTTGATGGTACCTTGGTTATTCATGAATTATTGGCCCTCATTATTTTGTTGCATGCATGGCACAAGCCATATAAATGCTCGTGATTTAACTGGTCTTTTGAAGTGACTGTGAGGCTTGGAACCTACTTGTGGTATTACACACATAAAGCTGCATATGCTTTTTGATTTTATCACCATCAAGGTTAGCCTTACTGACCATATCATACCACACCAGTACGGCATTGAGGTTTAGTTTGGTATATGAGCCAAACTGATCTGTCCCTGATCTGATCTGAGCGGAATTGCCCTGTACTTGTTGGTACCATCCTATGTTACCTATTTTGGGTGATACAGTTGTTGGGAGCAAAAAAGTGTTGGAAGCTTGTTTTAGTACTGTGAGCATACAGTACTATATCTCATACTGAACTGGTAATGTATTGGTACAGTTCTTGGTACCAAATTGGTAATGTATACTCAGTTATTGTTTAAAATAAACATAAGCATGGTTTGCTGCCTTATTTTGTGTGGCATTAAATACATAAGTGCATGCAATTTCGTTTAGCGTTCCATCAAGCTCTTATTTTTAAGCAACCACTGAGCTGGTTATTGGTGTTAGTTGTTACTTAATAAACAAACTTTGTTATCAAGCACCAATCGTATCTATTTAACCCACCCTGATGAACATCATTAAAGCTTTGTCATTTTATTATCGAGTTTTTTTGTTTTTTGTTTTTTTTGAATCATTGGGTAGACTGCAAGAAGTAGTTAATGTTTTATGTAATTCTCACTGTATGATGTCTTCAAGTAAAATTTAAAACTGATAGAAGTTCTTCAATGTTGCCCAGGGCTTGCTTGAACTAAGTACCATGTCTAATCCAACTTGACTAGGAATTTTTAAACATCGAAAAGGCTGTCTAATATCTGTACTTTCTATTGTTGCTTCATTAATCTGTTTTAATGTTGTCAAAGGCGCGTGTTAGGTGTGTTTAAGGCACAAGATGCAAAGCACCAATGGTTTACTTCTTATATCCCAAGGCATAAAATGCGCTTAAGATGGGTTAGATGCTTCTTATACCTTAGGCAAGGTGCCTTTATTTTGACACACATAAGGTGAAAAAGCTGTGTTTTTAATCTGATTTGAGATGCAAGAAAGGCCCTATCTTTGTAAGCTATATTTGTAATACTTTTTAAAATCTATTATCTTTAACTATATTGACTTTATGATTTTATGATGTACTATCTCCTACATAATTATTTTCTTATCTTATAAAAAAAGTTAAAAATTGAAAGATATAGAGATGGAACATAAAAAATTATACTATCATTGGAGACATAGGGGGAAAAATATTAAGGGACTACAAATTTTAGATAAGAAATATGAGGCTTTTCGATGAGCTAATAGGCTAAATATATTATTATTTCGATTTTTTTAACTTTTTCTATTATGTCTTATAAAACTTTCTTATATTAATTATTTTATTTATTTAAAAAATAAAATATGTTATAAAGTGAAGTGAGGCATGCGCCTCACTTCACTTAAGCACACGCTTATACTTCGCATCTTGCGCTTTGCACCTAGACTCTAAGAGCCCTTTGCGCTTAGGTATACTTGGCGCTTTTCACAATGTTGGTATGTTCTCTATGTGATTCCCACGGTCGGTGTTCTCTGATTCTGAGCATAAGCCCAATCTCTATAAGTTTAGTTTTTTTTTACGAAAAAAATGGTTTTTTTGTTTAGCATAATTATCTATTTCCCTCTGTTTCAGATAAGAGCTCTTGGTGCTGAGGGCATGATACAGGAGATGCTTCAATACTTAAATGTGGCTGAACACATGTTATGGGAGACAGACCCTTATCAGAAGCTGATTTGTACAGTATCGTGCTGCATGCACTAGTTGAGGCCAAAGAAGTATGTATTGATTGGTTGTATGCTTTTCCTTTTCTTTTTCTTTCCTTTGGAGGAGGGGGATATCAGATAGCATGTGGAACTTGATAAGGAACTGTGCAATGGATTGCAGATTCAGAAGGCTATTGAAGTCTTCAGAAACATGAGATTGTATGGTCTCCCAGCCAATGTTACTACATACAATATTATGATAGAATGTTGCAGCAAGCTGACATGTTTCAAATCTGCATGTGCATTGGTATCCATGATGTTGCGTGATGGTTTCTATCCACAGTTACTGACATACACTGCACTCATGAAGGTATTATTTCAGAATTCACTTCGTAACTCATATCTCAAAATCAAGGCATTATTCTGACTATTTTGGTAATAATGATTTAATGTAGCATACATTGGAAGTTCTCTTTCTATTAACCAAAGAAAACATTATGCTGAATTATGATGCTAACTTGTGCATCTGCCTTACTGTTTATATTATGGCTTAACCAAAGGGGTGGACCAAATGTGAAATGGAGGTGTAGTTTATGGACTCTCAGGCATAAAGATGTGGCTGTCCTGATCAGGTGGCTAGTTATGCTATGAAGCTTAAGCATGATCAATGATTTGGGTTTTATAACAAAAGCCCACTTAGAATGTTGGGCCCATAAATGAGGAAAGTATGGTATAGTGGTTGCCTCATTAAAATTGGACCATCTAACAAGTTACATGCTACATGCTGGTATATCAGATATATAATCTTATATATGCACTTAATCACAAATGATAGCTTTTTTTTCTTAATTAAAATATTATAATTTTGTTATCAATAAAAAAAATGTTTAGCCATTGATTGTTTAATATCTAGAAACCATCAAAATATGATTTGACATTTATCTTCATTATAATTCATTAGGTTTCTTGATGTTGAAGTTGTTACTTAAAACCATAAAGTTTAAAAGTTCAATTATCTTTTGTTGGGGTTTGAGTTGGATTTCATGTCATTTATTGGGCCTTATTTTATCTTATCAAGTTTGGATTTTGATTTCACAATGATGAAGGAAAATAGAGTCTAAATGGGAAAATTAGTATCATATGGAAAGGGATGTCTAATGGTATTAGAAAAGTAGTTATAGAGATGCTAGGAGAGTTAAAAGGAAAAAGGTCGTATGGTAAAGAAACTTAGTAGTAAAATGAGAAAGTTAACGAATAACTAAAGAGTGTTTTAAAAAACTATCTAAACGTAAGAATAAAGAAGCATACGAAAGTTATAATATGGCTAAAACAAAAATTAAAAAGGTAATATAGAAGGCTATATTTAAGGCATGTGAAGATTTATATTGAAGTTAGAAACTAGGGATAGAGAAAAAGATACGCGTATGAGGTTGTATGACTAAGAGAAAGAAAAATTAGAGATTTGATTTAGGTCAAATGTATCAAAAATGAAGATCAAGAAGTTTTGATTAAAGAGAACGAGATTAAAGAAAGATGGAGGAACTATTTTTATTAAATTGTTAAATAAAAATAATGTAGTTAATTTATAATGTCTTATTAGCTCCATTAAGGATAAAAATGTCACATATACTTTCAGAATCAATATTTGATATAAAAGAGGCTACGAAAAAGATAAAAATAGAAAAAGCGTCGAACTTGATGAAATTTTTTATCAAGGTTTAGAACTGGTTAGGTGATGTAAGAGCAATTTAGCTGACAATTTTTTTTAATGAGATTTTAGAGATAAAAAGATATCTGATAAATAAAGGAAAGGCACTATATTACCAATTTACATGAATAAATATGATATTCAAAACTATTTTAACTATTATGAATTGATGTTAAATTTATTAGGGCATATTACCTTGGGAGAGGATAATTGAGTACATACTGACACAACTATCGGAGTATTAGTTTGATGTCATCTTAGGAAGGTCGACGTTGAAAGATGTTTTTCTTTTAAGAAGTTTAATGGAGAAGTATAGAGAAATCATATGATAGTCTCTATGAAAGTCTTATGGTGATTTAGAAAAGAGATGAGTACCTACTAGATATATTAAAGTAAGTAAGAATATGTATAATGCAACTAGTGTAATAACAACAAATTTTCAATTACAATAGATTTACATTAGAGATCTTCTTTTAGTTCCTATCTTTTTGCCATAGTTATAAATGAACAAAACACGTATATTTATTATATGGTACATGCTCTTTGTAGATGTAGTATCAATGGATGAAACTGAGGTTGAGATTAATCATTAGTTGGAGCTATTAAGAAGTACATTAGGATCTAGAAGTTTTAAATTAAGTGGGATAGTTATAGAATACATTGAATGCAATAAAGATAAAAGAGAGAGTAAAATTGAGGATCATGAAGTTTCCAAAAGTGATTGTTTTTGATATTTAGGATCGATTATTTAATAAGGAAAGATTGAGGAGGATGTTGTTTATAAGATTAAAGCAGGATGGATAAAATAGAGAAGTACAACCAAAACATTGTGTGATAGTAGGATACTTGTTGAATGATTTTTTTTATATAAAATAGTCATAATCAACTATATTTTATGGTACAAAATAATGGATAGCTAGAAAACTACATGCATACGAGATGAATGTGGCTGAAATGAGAATGTTAAAATAAATATGTAGTAATACAGGAAAGGATAGAATAAAAAATGAAGTTATGTCTAAAAAGGTGGAAGTAGCACCAAATGAGGATAAATTGAGAGGACGAATTAGATTTTTTTAGACTTATGGATGTATTAGTATGAAGGAGTGATTTGACACAGAAGGAAAAGTTGTACAGGTGGACTGAGAATTAGATGGAAGTAGTAAGGAATATATCTTTACATCTTATGGAAAGTGTCTCTAAATTGAGCAGAATGAAAAAAAAATTCATGTAGCCAACCTTGATTAGTTTGGTATTAAGGTTTTGTTATTGTTGGATTTGGATTTTATATTTACCTGACTAAATTTCTTCTTTTTGCTCTTCCTAATTATATTGATTAATTTTATCATTACTTTTAAATTTTATTAGATCAAGATGGAAAATATTAACATACTTTGTGTCATGTTAATCTGTTTCAAAATTTGGTTGTGTTAGAGGTCCATTTATTTTCTACCCAAAAAATCTCAATTTCAAAATCATCATTTTTTTGTAGATGCTCTCCTGCAAAGGAAAGGGTATAAAATGAGCTTGTAGGGAAAGCAAGATAACAAAAATCATGTTCTTCCTGCATCATGTAGTAATTTCATATCTTAGGAGTTGCATATTCTAACTAGTTACTTCTGTAATATTCAGTTTTCAGAGTCTCAGGTAATCTCTAAATTTTTGTGGAACTTTAGTAGTTTTTAATGTGCAAGGTCTGTGAAACTGGTATTGGAAACCAAATCTATACATTATTGGTTTGATACAATTGGTATGGTTTGACATGCACACTATACCAATGCAGGTTCTCGTCACTTTTTTCTCACTTCCCAGTCTCAAACTGAGTGTTATGGATAGATGCTAGGGAGTATGGGGCGTTTGTACTCGGCATAGATTGGTATAAGCTGGTTTGGCTTATATGTGGAATTGAACTTAAGTACTTTATGAGTGCCTTACTAGTATGGTATGGTCTGGGGTGGTTTGAGTCGATATGACAAATCTTAGTCATTTTTTAATAGATTTCTTATAAAGAATTTATCTTGAAATTTTGCTGCTTAAAGCTTGGCCAGAACATTTTTCATGGTATTGGCCAGAACTTATCCACAATATGGTATTATCCACTAAAAGTCGAGTTGAATCAACTTAGTCTTTTTGCCTTTAAGACGTAAAATGAGATCTTGGACGAGGGGAGAAGTGGCTCTTGCGACACTGGAAGAACAAATATTCTTCTTATTGAGTTGTTTTGGTTCAGTACCAACATTTTAATCCTGGAGAACGGTTTACCGTGCTTCCCAGATGCATTGCAAGCCTGCAATGTGAATTAAAACTGAAAAATACAGCTTTTAAAATTTATGGAATTTGTGTTTGTAAATGCAGATAATGTCATTATTAAAAAAACGCAGATATAGTTAAAGGTTGTTATGTTTGTTTGGTTGGATGCAGTGCCCTGTATTATTTCACAAAACTTTAGTAGCTCTAGAGTGTTTTGTTAGGAACATATATAAATTTAATAAGTAATGTCTTGACGAGATTTGAATATATAGCTTTGTTACTTTTATCCAGAATTCATATGTGAACAACATTC
The DNA here is from genome assembly GCA_900491605.1 of Calamus simplicifolius. Lineage (NCBI taxonomy): Eukaryota > Viridiplantae > Streptophyta > Magnoliopsida > Arecales > Arecaceae > Calamus > Calamus simplicifolius. Next base: position 11,932 of record UESW01003218.1, on the reverse strand, counting down.
TGTTTATGACTTAGGTATTCTTCAATTCATTAACATCTCTCTCTCTCTCTCTCTCTCTATTCCTTTAATTTGTTGCTCGTGTTTTAGGTCTACATTATCTACCAAGAGGGTTTTCAACTTCAATTTCAATGTTGGTCTCTAGTCATAAGTTTCTTGTGAAATAGGTCTTGCTGAACATGCTTAATATGTGTCTTTTTCCTCTCACAACTAACATATAACAACTTGAGGAATGACTAGCTAGCCCTCTCGGACGACTCATGATTGTTGACATGGCTTAGCCACCATTTTTTTGGGGTGACCCTCAGGTACTGTTAGCAAATGAAAATTTTGACGGTGCACTATGGCTTTTGGATCAATCTAGAGCTGAAGGAATTCATCCAGACATCCAACTATTTAATACAATTCTTCGAGAAGCATCATTAAAGGTAGTTTTCCCAAATGTTGGCAAGGCATATTCAAAGTTCATGATTCTTTGAGGCTTTACTGATTAATTTATTTATGACATGATTCTGTCAGGGCCAGATTGACATAATTGAGTTTATAATTGAGCATATGCATAGAGAGAAAATCCAGCCTGATCCTTCAACCCTTGGGTATACATTCTGTGCATATGTTGAGTGTGGATTTCACAACACTGCAATGGAAGCATTGCAGGTTTTGAGCTTGCGAATGATCTCTGAAGAAGATAGCATTCTTCAAGAAAAGAGGGTTGGCTATGAGGATCTTGTCCACAGTGAAGACCCTGATATTGAGAAACAGATTGTTGAGACTTTTAAAGAATCTCAAGAGTTCATTGCAACAGCTCTGTTAAACCTAAGATGGTGTGCAATCATTGGCTGCTCAATATCGTGGTCTCTCGAGGAAAATCTATGGGCCAAAAGGCTTTCTTGTTCTTATGGCTCCAGGAAAAGGGTCTATTTGAATCCCTAAATATTGCAATCTTAGTTCTTTCAAATGGGATGACCCTATACTTCAACATAGTGGCCGTTTAATGAACCTGCAGAGATCTAAAGGTCTCCAAGTTTACTATGCTTCATGGATGGCTGCTTTTGAGCCTATAGCTCTGCTGATTTCATCCTCCATATAATCAAACTGGAACAATTTGCTGATTATTCTGGCACAGAGGTTAATGGATTTTTACTCCAGCATAACAATTTTTTGTTGTCTGTTCTGCATATATTACGGCAGCATTGTTTGCTGATGTGATTTTGGTGGTATTCAAGACGAAAGCATTCTTTTACATTGAATTGCTGGTGGTAGTTTGGCAAGCACCCTAACCTTTCAGGGGTGATTTTCCAAAACTGAGCAAAATAACAGTATCTAGTTCTCAAGCTACAGCAAGGTACTAACATAAATGTGCATCGACGCAGAAGCTAGAAGGCAGCTGGCAACTTGTCTGTATCAATTAATTCCCCACCCTCCAGTGCATGTGTTGGGATGTTTAACCACTGCAAAGTGCCATGCAAGTTTTGCTGGTTCTTTGTAACTGTTTGCCAGAGAACTAGACATCATTCAGTTGATATGCTATTTATGAATACAGTCCCAATAAAAAAAAATGTTGTTTTGAGTTTGTACATTGGTGGGATCTCGTTCTCAATAAAAATTATGCAATGGCATTTCATCTCCTCTTTTTTTTTTTTTTTGTTGTCCCCTCCTTTTTATTTTCGTTTTCTATCACAGTTCCTCCTTTCTTTGATTGCCTGATTAAGGGATTGCTCTGCCATCATTTCCAGATTTATATAGGCAGGATGCTTAAAAACGATCCATCGTGGATTGATTGCTCCAACATTCAGGTCTTTGCACGGATTTTTGTTATTCCATTTTCTCTGTATTCTCATCTAACATTTCTTCTTGGTTATTGATTTTCCCGGCTGTTCGGGCCATCAGCATGGTTTGGTAACATTGAATGCCCCAAAAAAAATTTCGTAGAAATATTCTGAGACTAGAAGGTTGCAGTGTGAGATGGATATTGCGGCATAGCACCACCGAATCCTAGTTTGGATGGTAAAAACTTGCTCACTTGTGCCCAAAGCAAGAATAGAGGCTCAATACCTCCCTCTGTATGCTCTATGATTGTACTGGACTAGAATATGCATTCCCGTATTGTTTTTAAGTAGATAAAAAGGTTGTGAGAAACAAAATAAACTAAATTTAAAGATAAGCTAACATTAGCTTTCCAAAAAATGATACTATTTTGAATGTCCAAAAGCAAAATTCATGGGCATTGAATGAGGGGCATAGGGCAGCCAACTCTACATGTCCATTGAAACATGGTTGGTCAAAGATGTATCTTTATATTGCTTGCTTTTTGGCTGTAACTTATCATAGAACAACGAAGCAAGTTAGCTTCTAGAAAATGAGGATACTACTAAATGCCAATATATAAGGATTGGATATGATAATTCCTATAACCATGACAAAATCTGTATTAACTAGATAGTTTACTACGTAATATGAAAGGTACTACAAGTTTTAGGAAATAATTTTCTCTTATTTTATGTTAGATCTCTCTTGCTTTTCTATTGTAACAAGCATCAAGCCCCATATATGATTTACATTGAAATTCTACTACACATTTTATCAATTCACCTCCTAAGTTTATTATTGTTGTATTATAATTTTTTTTACTAAGAAGATATTAAGCAGAATAGTTCCTAAAATACAATGCAGCTAACACATGAACATTAAAACAAATAGATGTATCAATTAGAAATAGGTTATGATTTTTAAGTGTTTAACGCAACCAACTCTTCCGTTGAGGCATATAAAATTGTGTTTGTATCTCAATGATATAGATTATTATTATTATTTTTTAATAAATAAAAATAACTCATAGTATGTTGTGCTTTTGCTCATAGTTGTTAGATCCGGTCTGGACATTGACTCGGCCAAGGGCTCGGATCATCGGATCACTGGTTCAATCGTTAGGTTACTGGTTGAACCATCGATCAATTATTTTAATATAAAAATATATTTATATTAATAAAAATTAATTTTTAATAAAAATATAAGGTTAACATGATAATAAAACCTATGATCCCATTCAGTTCGGGCTGGGTTGACAGTTCACGAATAAACTGGATGAATTGATTGAGTTATTCCAGATCACTTATACATTCGGTTTTATGTTAGAATTGGGCCAGTTTGACCTTCAGGTTTTAGACCAATCGGTCCAATCGGCCTATTCAATCCAATTCTGACAACTATGCTTTTGCTCTATAAGGTGTAAATACATCTAAAAAATTTTATTCATTTCGATGTAAATCTTGAATTAGGATTAAGTTTTTTTTAAAAAAGGTTTTTATGCATTAAAAACGGTGCAATATTTTGATGCCTAAAATCTTGCAGTAGATGCACGTGCACGTATAAGATGCATCGTAACTCATTTAGCTATAGTACGTATGTGCGTAAATGTACGATCAATAATATGCTCCGTGCATAACTTTTTGCATCGAAGACTATGCATAAATATTATCATTATTATTATTATTATTAAGGCATTCGGTTCATTCCGCTCCCCTCTCTTTTTAAATTTGCTGCAGCCGAAGCGTGTCATCCCAAAGCGAGGCTTTCAGAACCGCCATACATTTCCACACGCATATATATATATATATATATATATATATATATATATATTTCTCGTTTTCACTCATCCGCCCTGACTCATTCCTTCTCTAAATCCTAGATTGAAGCCATGCTCTTTCTTTCCCTTTGGCCCTCCAATTCTTGCAAATCCTCCGCTGGATTCCTCGCCGAGGCCGGCTCCACTAGTGAGAAATCTCATCTCGCCTTAACGTAGTGGCGATGAGCTGACCAAAAGAAAAAGTGACATTTTTTATGAGCTCTGTTCTTACGGTGGATTCTCACATAATAAAGATTCATCATTATTGACAGAGGAAGAGGGGCACCGCCCCTTCTTTCGTCATTATTGACGGCTACGACAAGAGGCACCACAGCCAGTCAAGGATAGGAGGCGCCGACGCGCCCCCCTTCACACGAGCAAGGGAGGGACTAACCCTCCCCTTAGCCCTATAAGGAGGAGGGAGCACCCCTCCTTCTCCGCAAGCTTTCCCCCACCAGCGCCGGCCACAGGTAAGAGAGAGAGAATCACAGAGGAATAAGAGAGAGAAGCAGAGAGGAAACCAAGTCGGTTCACGGCTTGGTTCGGCCCGACGGAGTGCCCGATGCCTCGCCGGGCTGGGCGGCGGCCAGGGTACCTCACCGGCGGCGGGCGACCGTCCGGTGAGGATCCGGTCGGCCATGGTGGCCGGCCGTGCCATCGGCACGAGTGGTGCCGTGGATCGTGCGAAAGAGAGAGAAATTGAGGGAGAAATAGAGGGAGAGGGAGCCGGCCGTCGCCGCGGTCGGCTCTGGCCCAATCGCTGACGGTCGGGCCGCTTGGAATTTGGCCGGCGGTGGCCCTGGCCGCCGGCACGGCCGGAGACGGGGAGAAGAAGAGATATGGGCCGGCTTGGGCCGTCCCACGTTGGGCCCTATTGGGCCGGCTCACGAGCTGTTTTGGGGCTACGTTTTGGGCCCTGTATTGGGCCGGGAATGGAGAAATAAAAATATGGCCCGATTCAGCGTTGATTCTAGTTTCTCAGGATATTTTTATTTCCCCATTCGGGCTTATATATTGGGAAAATTCGAGCCCAAAGTTGGGCCCAGGATTAGACTAGGTAGACCTTAGGGGATGCTTCATTTTCCAATTTTTGAGATTTAATTGTGGAAATTAATGCTGTAGGTAACCAGATGTCCACATAGCTGATTTACAGTTTGGAATTAGCGTACTGAGGTAAGTAAGCCATTTATTATAATTTTCATAATTTATTAGAATATGAAAATTATGGATATATTGCATTATTTGGAAAAATAAAAAATGGAATTTTGTTATACAATTGGGTATCTGTTATAATTATATGTGATTACTAATATTTTGCAAAGTAATGGATTATAAATGTGCAAAAATTGAATGATGTGATTATTTTGGCTTTGCAAAATATACTGGTATTATTGATGTATTTTATGCTGTGAATGTACAAACCACTGTATATGTGATATGAGGAGCTTATGCTCATGATGATGCATGATGTACTACATGCAAATATGATGATGATATGTGTCGCGCGGTTCTCATATGATGTGAAATGAGGTGAAATGCCAAGTGATACGGGACCCATCTCCACAGGGGAGATATGTGGAGGACACACATCTAGAGGATGTGATGTGATTGATATATTGCATAACGCACACACATCTAGAGGATGTGTTGTGATTGATTATGATATATGGCATAACGCTGGTACCAGGACCCTTCCTCTTAGGGGACATTAAAGAGTGATACACCAGATGGGTGTTGTAGGGCCGTGGGACACATAAGAAAATAATAATTATATGAATACAGTGGGTTTGTTTACATTGCATATTTCAGCATTTATTGTATAATTAAGCTTCCAAAATTATTTGAGATGATATATATGTTTTGATGAATGTATTTGAAATTGGAAGTTTTATACATGAAAATGTGGTTTGATAATATCTTGACGAAATGATTATTAATAGTAGGCTTACTTATTGAGTGTAAGCTCATATAAATCTTACAATGTTTTTCAGAGCCACAGGACTGAAGAATGGGATCTGGGGTAGTTGGAGCTTCATTCAGAGGAAACTAAGATCCAACATTTTGTTGTAACCCCAGTGACTTATGTATGATGGGCATGTAGCCTAAAACCTATGATTATGGTTTGTATTAAGAACCATTTAAATTGGACGATATATAGTTATTACCCCTTCTTGTATTAAATGTTATATTTCGGACGCCTTGCATGCCAGGCATGCGGCGGGTTGCCACCCCTAGATCCAATATAGGGTCTGGGGCGTGACAGCTTCTGTGGTATCAGAGCCTAGGTTTGACCTTAGGACAAACATAAGATGACACTAGGCAAAACAGTAGGATGACACTGGGAGGGTAACAACTCTAAGAAGATATAATTTTTTTCTAATAAATATGTTTTGAAAACTTAAGGGTTTGTAAAGATATTGATTGGAACCAAACTTGGCAGGGAATAGTCATGCCTCGTCACACCAGAAGTATGCGACAAGTTGGAGGTTCCCAGGCTGGTGACTCTGGCCAGCAGGGAGGCCAGCAAACTTCTGGAGGCTCTGGTTCCATTAATGTGGCTGGTAATGGCCAGCAACAACGCCAGACTGAGATACTTCAGGCCCTTGTGGAAATGGTGCAGGCTATGCAGCAGCAGATCCAACAAGTGGTGCCTGCTCAGCCCGCCCTCCTACTCAGCAAAACCCGCGAGTCGAACCTGAACCACCAGTCCAGCCCGCTCCGCCGCAACCCTGGCAAGGAGGGGGTCGGAGCTTTGCTGAGTTTAAGAGCTTAGCCCCTGCTCCCTTCTCTGGATCCACCAACCCCGCTGATGCTGAGGGATGGATGAGGGAGATGGAGAAGGCCTTCATGGCCCATGGTAGCCAGGAGGAGGAGCGGATTAGATTTGCCACCTACCTCCTTCAAGGGGAGGCATATGATTGGTGGTTGCATATGGAGCAGCGATTGGGTGGACAGGCTGTTTCCTGGAGGGAGTTCAAGGAGACCTTTTTCAACAAATACTTTCCAGTAGTGTGCAAAGACAGATGGAGTCTGAGTTTCTGGAGCTGGAACAGAAGAATCTCTCTGTGGCCCAGTACGAAGCCGAGTTCACTAGGCTAGCCCGGTTTGCTCCGAAATAGTGACCACTGAGAGAGCCAAGATCACCAGGTTCACTGAAGGACTGCGACCCAAACTGAGGCAAGCAGTCAATGCATTTGAACTCTCCACATATTGTGCTGTAGTGAGCAAAGCCCTGGTGATCGAAAGAGACATGAATAGGAACCAGAAGGAGTGGGAGCTAAAGAGGAAGAGGAAGGGGTCTCCTTCGGGCCAGTCTTCGGGGCAGGCTAAGAAGAAAGATACATATCAGCCCCCCACAGGACCGAAGGGTAAGGAGACCCGTTGCCCTCACTGCGGGAACTTCCACCCGGGCAGGCAGTGCCGTGGGCCGAGAGGTGCCTGCTTCATATGTGGGAAAGTGGATCACAAGATGGCCACTTGTCCCCTTCGGAGGGATCAGCTGTCTTCTCCAAATCTTGGGATGAACCAGCCGCAGCAGCCGAGGACCCAGGGAAGGGTCTTCACCCTCACCCAACAGGATGCTGCCGCTTCTAACTCCGTTGTGGCAGGTATACCTGTTACCTAAGTACTCCTTTAAGATTATTTGTTCATATGCGATATAATGCATTGATCATGAAGGATAAATAGGATCCGCTATATGACATCTAAGACAACTAAACTTTGTGATCAGGGACAATTAAAGTAGGCAACACTTATGCTCAGACTTTAGTAGATCCGGGTGCCACGCATTCGTTTATATCTGATGCTTATCTTGCCAATAATGCATCGTTGACACCCGTTCCCCTAGAACAAGAGTTGCTCATTGCATTCCCAAATGGAGATGTTATGAGGGTGGAGTCTGTATGCAGATCCTGCCAGATCAACGTGGGCGACAAGAGGCTGGAGGCTGATCTAATCGTCCTTCCACTAAAGTCCTTTGATGTTATCCTTGGGATGGACTGGTTGGCCTCCTATCATGCTTCGGTAGACTGTTTCAGGAAAATGGTGATCTTCAAAATCCCTAATCAGCCTGAATTCAGTTTTACTGGAAGCCAGGAACACCTGGCCTCAGTGTTTGTATCAGCACTGCAGGCTGCCAAATATTTGATGAAAGGTGGCCAAGGGTTTCTTGCTGTGTCAAGGACCTTCAGCAGGAAGAGGTGAAGTTGGAGGATATTCCAGTGGCTATGGAGTTTCCTGACGTCTTCCCGGATGATTTGACCGAATTGCCTCCAGACCGGGAAGTGGAGTTCACCATTGATTTGGTCCCTGGCACTGGACCTATATCCAAGGCCCCTTATCGTATGGCCCCAGCTGAACTAAAAGAGTTGAAGAACCAATTGCAAGAGCTCCTAGACCGGGGATTTATCAGACCGAGTGTCTCTCCTTGGGGTGCTCCAGTATTATTTGTCAAAAAGAAGGATGGGAGTCTTCGGCTCTGCATTGATTACCGAGAAATCAATAAGGTAACAGTGCGGAACAAGTATCCCTTGCCGAGGATGATGATCTTTGATCAACTCCAAGGAGCTCGGGTATTCTCGAAGATTGATCTTCGGTCAGGATACCATCAACTCAAGGTCAAGGCTGGAGATGTGCCTAAGACAGCATTCAGGACTAGGTATGGCCACTACGAGTTCTTGGTGATGCCGTTTGGGTTAACTAATGCCCCGGCAGCATTCATGGACTTGATGAACAGAATCTTTAAGCCATACTTGGACCAGTTTGTGGTGGTGTTCATTGATGACATCCTGGTGTATTCTAAAAGCCAGGAGGAGCATATGGACCACCTGAAGATTGTTCTGCAAACCCTTCGGAGAAAAAGCTTTATGCCAAGTTGCAGAAGTGTGACTTCTGGTTGAGCCAAGTATCATTCTTGGGTCACGTAATATCTAAAAATGGCATAACTGTGGACCCAAAGAAGATTGAGGCAGTTGTAAATTGGAGTCGACCTTCCAATGTATCTGAAGTCAGAAGCTTCGTGGGGCTGGCTGGATATTATCGCAGATTCGTGGAGGGCTTTTCTCGCATTGCTCTACCCCTGACTCGCTTGACCCAAAAGCAAGCGAAGTTTGACTGGACTGAGGAGTGTGAGAGAAGTTTCCAGGAGCTGAAACAACGCCTAGTGTCAGCCCCCGTCCTTACCCTTCCGTCAGGATCTGGAGGATTCACTCTATACACGGATGCTTCTCGGAAGGGATTGGGATGTGTTCTGATGCAAAATGAGAAGGTGATAGCTTATGCCTCCAGACAGCTAAAGCCATACGAGCAAAATTATCCTACTCATGACCTGGAGTTGGCTGCTGTGATTTTTGCCTTAAAGATCTGGCGGCATTATCTATATGGAGAAGCATGTGATGTGTACAGACCACAAAAGTCTGAAGTACATCTTCACTCAGAAGGAGTTAAACTTAAGGCAAAGGAGGTGGATGGAGCTACTAAAAGATTATGACCTGAACCTGCACTATCATCCAGGGAAGGCCAATGTGGTAGCTGATGCCTTGAGTAGGAAGTCCTCCTCGGAGTTAGCTTCTATGATCACCTCTCAGCCTCACATCCAGAGGGATCTTGAGAAGCTGGAGGTTGGATTGCGAGTACAACGGTCCGATGGACTTGTGCAGCACTTGTACTCCAACCAACTCTGTTAGACAGGATCAAGTCCTCCCAGAAAGAAGACTTGGACCTGCAAAAGATTAAAGAAGCGTGAAGTCAGGGGTTCAGAATGAATTTACTATAATGGAGGATGGATCCCTGAGATTTGATGGTAGGCTCTGTGTGCCAAATGTGGTGGAACTAAGAGCAGAGATTTGAAGGAGGCCCACTATTCTCCTTACACGGTGCACCCAGGAGGTACCAAGATGTACAAGACCTAAAGGAAAACTTTTGGTGGAAAGGAATGAAGAGCGAGATTGCTCAGTATGTAGCCAAATGTTTGGTATGTCAGCAAGTGAAGGCTGAGCATCAAAGGCCTGCGGGACCCCTTCAATCTCTGATGATTCCACAATGGAAATGGGAGAAGATCACTATGGACTTCGTGACTGGTCTGCCTAAGACCCCTCGAGCAATGATGCGGTATGGGTCATTGTAGACAGATTAACGAAGTCAGCCCATTTCCTGCCATTCAGAGTTGGGATCTCCAGTGAGAGATTGGCCAACATGTATATTGAGCAAATTGTGAAGCTTCATGGTATTCCCGTATCTATTGTATCAGATAGGGATACTAGGTTTGTGTCCCAATTCTGGAAGAGTCTTCATAGAGCTCTGGGGACCAAATTGAACTTCAGCACAGCCTTCCATCCCCAGACAGATGGGCAGTCTGAGAGAACCATACAGACCCTGGAGGACATGTTGCGAGCCTGTGTGATGGACTTGGGTGGTGCTTGGGACAACCACTTATCTTTAGTGGAATTTGCTTACAATAACAGCTACCAGCCAGTATCCAGATGGCTCCATTTGAGGCCTTGTATGGTAGAAAATGCAGATCTCCCTTATGTTGGGATGATGTGGGGGAGAGAAAATTGTTGGGCCCTGAGCTGATTCGACAGACAGTAGAGAAGGTGCAACTGATCAAGGGAGACTCCGCACAGCTCAGAGCCGACAGAAGAGCTATGCTGATGTGAGAAGAAGGGAGCTAGAATTTCAGGTTGGAGATCATGTCTTCTTGAAGATATCACCAACCAAAAATGTGATGAGATTTGGGATTAGAGGTAAACTGAGTCCACGATACATTGGACCATTTGAGATTCTGAGCAAAGTAGGGGAGGTGGCTTATAGCCTGGCATTACCTCCGGCACTCTCTGGGGTACACAATGTATTTCATGTATCTATGTTGAGAAAGTACATTCCTGACCCCAGCCATGTGATACAGTTTGAGCCCATGCAGTTAAGGAAGGATCTAACATATGAGGAGCATCCTGTGCGTATTGTGGACCGCAAGGATCAAGTTTTAAGACGGCGTAGCATTCCTATGTCAAGGTTCAGTGGAGTAACCATTCTGAGAGGGAAGCTACTTGGGAGCTTGAGGAAGAAATTAAAGAAAATATCCTCAATTGTTTGTAACTTAACATATGTAAATGGAAAGATTAATCATATGATCAAAGCTTTGGATTCTAAATGTTATTTGAAGTACACCAATTTCGAGGCCGAAATTTTTATAAGGAGGGAGAATGTGAGCCCTGTTCTGGCGGATCCTCACATGTGAGGATCCGCCATTGTTGACGGAGGAAGGGGGCGCCGCCCCTTCCTCCGCCATTGTTGACGGCTGCGGCAAGGGGCGCCGCAGCCAGTCAAGGAAGGGGGCGCCGACGCGCCCCCTTCACACGGGCAGGGGAGGGGATAACCCTCCCCTTGCCCTATATAAGGAGGGGGGAGCACCCCTCCTTCTCCGAGCTTTCCCCCCCCGGCCACAGGTAAGAGAGAGAGAATCACAGAGAGAATGAGAGAGAGAAGAGAGAGGGAACCAAGCCGGTTCACGGCTTGGTTCGGGCCCGGCGGAGTGCCCGATGCCTCGCCGGGCCTGGGCGCGGCCAGGGGACCTCACCGGCGGCGACCGTCCGGTGAGGATCCGGCCGGCCATGGTGGCCGGCCGTGCCACCGGCACGAGTCGCGTGCCGTGGATCGAGCGAGAGAGAGAGAGAGAAATTGAGGGAGAAAGAGAGGGAGAGGGAGCCGGCCTCGCCGCGGCCGGCTCTGGCCCGGTCGCCGACCGGGCCGAATTTGGCCGGCGGCGGCCCTGGCCGCCGGCACGGCCTCCCCCTGTTTCGGGTGAAACAGGGGAGGAGCGGGGGAGAAGAGACGTGGGCCGGCTTGGGCCGTCCCACGTTGGGCCCTATTGGGCCGGCTCGCGAGCTTTTGGGGCTACATTTTGGGCCCGTATTGGGCCGAAAATGGAGAAATAAAAATATGCCCGATTCGGCGTTGATTCTAGTTTCTCGGGATATTTTTATTTCCCCATTCGGGCTTATATATTGGAAATATTTGAGCCCAAAGTTGGGCCCAGGATTAGACTGGGTAGACCTTAGGGGATGCTTCATTATTCCAATTTTTGAGATTTAATTGTGGAAATTAATGCTGTAGGTAACCAGATGTCCACATAGCTGATTTACAGTTTGGAATTAGCGTACTGAGGTAAGTAAGCCATTTATTATAATTTTCATAATATTAGAATATAAAATTATGGATATTGCATTATTTGAAAAATAAAACAAAATGAATTTTGTTATACAATTGGGTATCTGTTATAATTATATGTGATTACTAATATTTTGCAAAGTA